>JAKCPI010027032.1:0-12276 GCA_023213315.1 Euborellia annulipes
AATTCATATATATTATTTATTCGAGGATTTTAAGCTAAAATGGTAATTGGAGTTTGATAAAATGTGTTTGTTGTTTCTACTCTACCAGCCAAATTAGATAAACCGTACTATACTAAATTTTATTCTTGAAAAGTAATAATTTATTTCTTTATTAATATAGAAATTTTGGATTAAACAAAAAAAAAAAAAAAAAAAACGAAATCCCCTCCAGGAGAGAGAAAAAGAAGCCTAAAGCGAGGAAAATGTATTTTTTTGGCCTTCAAAACTTAAATAAATAAAGTGTGCTTCAAAAGATCTCAAGGGTTAAATGAGAATATAGATTTTAAAGAGCGTGTAAAAAATAATTGATTTATGAATTTTAATCAAATTCGTTCGATAGAATTTTGAGAAAATCGAAAAAAACTGAAAAAGTATATCAGTAAAGTAATAGTATTTTTTGGCCGATTTTGGTTCAAAAGCTTATTTTGAGTGTCCGGGAAGGTACCTAACTTAAATATAAAATTTCAGAGATTTTTTTTCTCTCTCAACGCATTTAGCCTCTTCGAAAGGGAGTTTCCTTTTCACTTTCATTGTCATTAAATGCAATGTTGCACCATCAACAACAAATTGAAAATAATTTGATTAACGAGTAATTATCAAAGCAGGAGTCGACCCTTTAAAAAAAAGAAAGAAATTTAACTTTTTATGGCCCAATAAATCTTTCCCTTTAAATATTTCTCATAAATAGGGCAATAAACCTTGAACTTGACATCCTTTTTAAAAGCAATGTCATTGAACCTCACAGATGATTGAAAATAAATACGATTAATCGAACACAGTCATAAGACATTCTGTCTGCGACAAAATGCTTTGTCTGTTTTTGTGCGTACTCGTCCGTATGAAGTATTTTTTTAAACAATTAATTACAAACATCTCAAAACAGACAGAGTTATTAAATAACTCTATGTTCATTTTATGGAAACTAAATATATGTCGACACAAGAAATCTGGTGTGACAAGCACAGAACACAATTTTATATTACAGAAGGTAAGAGAAAGTTGATTGCTGTGCGGCCCGCATAAAAAATTTTATTGTGAAAATGGCCCTCCGTCCAAAAAAAGATTGCCGAGCCCTGCCTTAGAGAATTTTTATAAAAAAAAATTCTAAATTATGTATCAAAATAAATATTCAACAATTTTATTTTTCACTTTTTAGTACATTTTAAATGGAATGAAAACAGATTTATCTTCTTCTTCCCAGCCTCTTTCAAAAAACCTTTACATTAACAACTAATCAGTCAAATTTAACTCTAAACTCACGTAGGATACGTACTACTTACTGTATTTGTTATAAAACTAACTTCAACTTGGGTATGTTTAATCAAAAAGTTTATATTTTGTTTTATATCAGTTGATAAAAGGGTAAACCACAGTAAATGAAGAAGCAAACAAAATAAAATTGACCTTGGAAATAAATTTTAAAACCACTCAATTAGAATTAAAATAAAAAATGAATTTTATTGATTTTATAATAGAATCATGCTGAACGATAAAAATATATTTAAATTATATTGGTTAGGAATGGAGCTAGGGGAGGATTTTAAAACACTCGAAATCTAAAAATCTGGTGTGACTGGTCGCACCACACAAAACTTTCTCTTACCTTCAGTAATCGAAAGTTGCGTTCTGTGCTTGTCACACCAGATCGCGTAGATATATGTTTAGTTTCCGCCGATATATTAGAATTCAAGATTTAAAATTTGTAAACATGGGAATATTTATATTTTGTTGGCAACCATTTTTCCTATCTTTCCTATGAAGTACAAGAGTAAAGTGTGCTTCAAAAGATTTCAAAAGCAAAATGAGAATTAGGAACCGACCGAATATTCGGTTTCGGCCAGTTTAGGCCAAAAATCATGGTTTCGGCCAAAAAGTAGCCGAAACTTTCGGCCGGCCGAAACTTGAGTCTTAAAAAAAAATCTGGTGTGACTGGCGCACAGCACACAACTTTCTCTTACCTTCGGTAATCGAAAGTTGTGTACTGTGCTTGTCTCACCAGATTTTTTGTGTCGACATGTATTTAGTTTCCGACAGTAAGGTACATTCGATTTTCAAGATGTAAAATTTATAAGTATGGCAAAATGTTTATATTTTGTTACCATGGCAACCATTTCTCCTATCTTTTCTATGGAGAACAAGAGTAAAGTGGTCTTCAGAAGATTTCAATCACAAAATGAGAATATACATTTTAAAGAGCAACTAAAAAATAGTTGATATATGAACTTAAAAAAAAATCGTTGGAGCGAATTTTGAGAAAATCGAAAAAAACTGAAAAAGTGCATCAGTAAAGTACTAGTACTCTTTGGCCGATTTTGTCCAAAAGCTTCGTGTCACGTCCCATGGGGGTGCCTAACTTAAATATATAATTTCAGCCTCCTAGCTCTTCTCGTTCTTGAGATATTTTGTTCACAGACAGACAGACAGACAGACACACAGACAGACAGACCATGTCGCGAAACCACTTTTTTGGATTCAGGGGACCTCAAAACGTGAAGATCCATCAAAATCTCGACATCGAATTTTTGACATGAATCCAATACTTTCTCTCTATATATATATTACATATATACAAAGGTAAGAGAAAGTAAAAAGGTTAAATGATTTGCACTTGAATGAGAAAAAATTTTGTCTCCCTAAAAAAAAGGTAAAATGATTTTCACGGAGGGGAAAAAATTTCAAAAAAAAAAAAAATATAAATTTTTTTATAGGAACTACAAGTTCGGTTTCGGTTTCGGCCGAAACTAAGGTTGAGGCCGAATATTCGGTTTCGGCTAAAAATCTTGTTTCGGTCGGACCCTAATGAGAATATACGTTTTAAAGAGCATCTAAAAAATAATTGAATTATGAATTTTAAACAAAATCGTTGGAGTGAATTTTAAAAAATTCGAAAAAAAAAAACTGGATAAGTGCATAAGTAAAGTACTAGTAGACTACTCTTTGGCAGATTTTGTTCAAAAGCTTCGTGTCACGTCTCAGGGTGGTTCTTAACTTAAATATAAAATTTCAACCTCTTAGGTCTTTTCGTTCTTGGGATATTTTGTTGACAGAGAGACCATGTTGCGAAAACCACTTTTTTGGACTGGGGGGACCTAAAAACGTGAAATCAAAATCTTGACATCGAATTTTTGATTCAACCAATACTTTCTCTCTCTATATATACATATATAGGTAAGAGAAAGTAAAAAAAAAAAAAAAAAAAAATGAAAATCCAGTTACAGTGATAAATATAGTGTCAATATTAAAAGCCAAGGGGTGTGGAATCTTGAATGCGTCACTGCCTCTCCTACATCAAAAATTTCGCTCCTTACACTTTTAGCAAAATCCTGTAAACAGCACTGAACATTTCCTATCAATTAAAACTGAAGATTTTAAAAATAATAAGTAACGCACAAAAAAATACCTTTTCTATTTAGTTCTAAAAATCAAATACCACGTCAAAGGAAATATATTATTCGCAATGAACAACTGCAATTATTCTCTCTGTTCATGGAGAAGTAACAACAAATTAATTCTAATAAGACAGACAAAGATAAATTCTTGACATGAACACAGATATTAACCTGCCATTTCCTTGGCTTTGTACTTTTTTATTACATGCCATTATTCACTTTCTCCTTTTTTTTTCTTTTTTTTTTTTACCCCGACTGTTAAATGATACAAGTTTTTAATAATAATAAAAAAAAAAAACCGAATTCTTTCGCTTATTTGAGTTTAAAGGAATTCTCGTGTCATTTCTACATCTTCTTACAATAAACCTTTATGTTGTGAAATTAGCATTTGAAATGTAGCGTGTTTTTGTAATATTTAGATAAAAAAAAAAGATAGAGAGACAAGTTCAATTTTCTATTAAACTTTTAATAAAATAGAATAGAATAGAAAAAAATTTTTACTATAACAGACAAATAAATTTTTATTTATATTATAGTGGGAGTGACGGACTGAATGAATGGGCTAACGACTCATTCGCACAGATTTCAACACAATAGAAGAGAAAACACTTTTGAGTGGAAAGGAACTAAAATTAAAGGGGTTTATTCTCTGAGCTCACAAAAATAAATCAAAAAAATCTTTTATCAACGATGGTGTATTCTGGTAATCAAGAGCGACGATATTGAAAAATATAGGTAAGAGAAAGTAAAAATAGTTTGAAGTCAAGTACGTTGTCACGTTAAAATGCCAAATGGTAGTAGAAGACAGCCAACACGAAATTTAATACCAGGTGCACGTAGATCTTTTCCATTGGATTAAAAAATAATGTCTTCAAAATTTGAACTCATTTGTAAATAAAACAGGAACACACATGGTCGACCGCCTTTGAACTTTGAAAATGTTCTTAAAACGTTCTTTTTATTCGTCCACAAGGGATTAAATTAAATGATTGTAATTGGAAATATATATAGAATATAGATTTTTAATAACCTTATCTTTCTCAATTTTAATTATGCTTAAAGCATTTGAATGTAACATGTCAAAAAGGTCATTTAAACTCTCTTTAAATTCTTTCTCCTCCTTGGGCATAATACAGTGGTAGAGCATCAGCCCCTTGTGCTAGGGGTGTAAATAATATCCCGTGGGCTAATTAGGATAGAATAAAGACATGCGCCTTGAATTCTGATTTTATAGAGAGATATATTCAATTGTATCATCTGTCAAAGTTCCTCAGCATAAATCTGTTCATATTTCTTTTTTGCGGATATTTTCTAAAAAGCGGGACATTCCTCCAAAAAGCGGGACTGTACCGCCAAAATCGGAACGTGGGAATCTAAAATTCTCCTATTAAATAAAATATCTAACAGATATAAATGTAGGCTTTTGTTCGGGTAAATCGTGATCGAAATCCACGTAAGCTACTCATCTAATAGGAGCATAGAGAGGAATATACCATAGTGACAGGCCTCCTATTATAATAATACTGTATTTTAATAATCAATTGGATGGGCTATTTTCAAGTAATTTTTTTTTTATCTAAACTCTGAATATGACAAGCCTCAAAATAAATAGACTGTAAATTTCCACTCCCCATTTGGGTACAGGGAATCAATAACTGTTGTCATCATCTTATGATATATATATATATATATTATATATATAGAAGGAAATGGATCCCAGCGAAGAATAAAAAAAAAAAAAAATAAAAAGCCAAGTTCACTTAAGAGAAAAGAGCAAAAGGAGTCAACGAACCATTTCGATACAATATTAAGGTTAGGGAAAAGGAGGAAGGAGTGAGAAAAAAAGAGAGATTTCCGTAGAGTGATATATATATATATCTGAAAAAAAGGTGACGAATTGAAAGCAAACTAAACACATTTCCGTTACAAATGTCCAGCCAAAAGCAGGATACTCTAGTTGAATTTTGACACCGCAAATGGTCCTAATTAGGGAAAGAAGAAATTATAAAGCTTTCTTCTTTGATTGGTCAGTTGTATTTAGTAAATTTTTTTTTTTTCATCTCCATTTAAACCCTTTTAAAGCGGAAATCCTTTTATCTATAAAATCTATTAATTTTTTTATTTTTTCATCTTACAGTTAGTAAAATAATTTTTTTGAAAAACATCATTTCATAAGGCTATTGGCTTCTTGATAGGATTTTATGGGTTAGTTACCCTTTAATATGTAAATAAATGTTTTTTTTGGCCTTCATCAGTCATTCACCTCACTCAGAGGTTCATCGATTTTGTCTCTCTTTTTTTAATTTATATTAATGAATTGTGGTGATGGAGTCATGAAAAAAACAAGACGAATGCAGCCAAATATTATTTTATTTCAAGGGCGAGATTTGAAATAAAATAATATTTGGCTGCATTCGTCTTGTTTTTTTCATGACTCCATCACCATTAAGCCTACAGCCACAGATCTTTTTCGATTGAATTAATGAATTGTATTTAAAAAAAAAAAAAACCCTTAAAAAAACAATTTTACTTGGGTGAATAACGAATAATTTGGTAAACCAAATAAATTTCGCTAATTTACTACTACTTTACTGATGTACTTTTTTTTCTTCAATTTTCTCAATATTTCCTTTAACTATTTTTTTTTCAAATCTTAAATATATACCATTTCCAATAAACAAAACAAATTAAGGTATGTCCCGTTTTTAGAAGATATCGAGTACTAGTACTTTACTAATGTATTTTCTTTTTACTTTTTTCCAATTTTCTTGAAAATTTGCTCTGATTTATTTCAAATTTTAAATAGGCCTATATACTATGTCCGGTACCAATATGAAATTAAGTTAGGGCTCGTCTTTGGGGGGTTTGGGGGTTTGGAATTTTTTTATGATGTTTTTTTGTTTTTTTTTAATTTTTTTAAAAGAAACATGGCTTGTAGCGTCACGGCTTGACGTCACGGCTTGTAACGTGACATGCTGATAGAAGAGCGAAAAAAATTTGAGAGGGTCAAATAAAAGTTTCCCTTCAAAAATCATCGAGCTCCAGCTCGATCATCCCGGAAGAGTTGAAAAGATTTCGGAATTGTTTTTCTTCCTGACCAAATTATTCAGTGAAAGTCGAGATTCAGAAGGTGGTACATTTTTTTTTTTAATTTATAGAATCAAGAGCGAGATTTTTTCAGGGTGGGGATACTCCTCTCCCAAATAAATTTTAAAGAATATAAAATATAATTTTTCGGGAGTTAGAAGGGGTTTGGACTCCATATCCCAGGCATCCTGTTTAGAATATTATATTTCAATTTAAATAAGTACTTTTTTTCAATTTCTAAATAGAAACTTAAATCCATCTTTAAATTTCGACCAAGTTCTTTTGTTATCATTTTTTTAACTGAAAATACAAGCTCAATATTAAAAGCCTTTTCAATTTACTTTCCTCCAAAAATAAACAAAAAGAATTCAATACTTTGATGACTTTCTTTATATGATTCATTTCATCTTAGAACATATTTATATTTTTCTTTTTGTTTTCGTAGTAGGCAAGAGTGGGTGATTTGATTGGATCAAAAAGCAATAATGTCGATGTCATTGCAATGAAATTGTTTTTTTTTTTTTTTTTCAAATCCTCTTTATTTTTGCAATTAAAGAAAATAATTTTTTATATCAAATTAAATAAATAAAGGACTAGATTGAGAATTTTTATCAAAAAAAAAACCTCTCTCAATAGAGGCAGTTGGGCCATGAAATTTGAAAAATTAATTTAAACAAAAAGAAAGAAAAATAATAAATTAGGTAGGCCTATTTTATTCTTTTTGATTTCTGGGTAGTTCATATTATATTCAAAAATCTTTGAAATTATATAAATATTTTATAAAATATTAATAAAAAAAAAAATCCTGACTTAATTTTATATTAGAAAATATTATTTTCAATTTGCAAATATAAAATGAAAAGGAAGAGAATATCTTAAAATTTTTTATAACCCGAATTAGACAAAAAAAAAAAATGAAATTTCTTTATAGTCACTAAACACGATTCTAATTTAATAAAATAAAAAGAGAGAGAGAGAGAGAGAGAAGGGTAAAGACAATAATAATAGAATGTTTCCAATTTTGTTTTTATGTTCTTTCATATTATTATAATTGAATTACTTTAAAATAAAAATGTAGGAAAAATTCGAAGGTATGTTTTTTATATTTATTAGTATTATTATAAAAAAACTGAACTCAAGAGAGTTTTTATGTGAATTGGCACGCAATCGAATCTGGATGCACGAATATTAACCCTTTAAGGGTTGGGAAAATAGAGGCGGGGTTAAATGGTTGGTTTTCAAAAAAAAAAAAAAAGTAAAGAAAATATATATATAAGCTTATATACTACCAAAAAAAAGATAATATCCAATAAACATGAAAGTATAGATAATGAAGAATTCTCGAATTTATAAGAAAAAAAATGTTTAAAAACTAAAAGTGACTTAAAAAAAAGTTTTACTCATTTTTAAAAACATTTATGAATAGTGCTGGATCGATATTCACTAAAAAAACCGAAAAAATATGCATTTAAAATATCACAAAATTTAAAGTTTGATAACTTTAAAAATCTTCTGTGGCTAGCCGCACAGTACACTACTTTCTCTTACCAAAGGTAACGTGATAAGAACAACCAACATAACAAAAATAAAAATACTAAAATTTTATAAAATTTGATCAAATCCTATGTTTATCAATTTAAATGTCAAACGATATTTTTTTACTGTTTGTAATGCATGATAAAAGATCTATTCATGGGATAACTTAATATTTAATCACAAAAAATGAAAATTTTTAAATGAAATATTTCACAAAAAGAAGCGAAATCTCAGCCAAATACATAGGAGATCCCGAGACGCGCACCTTAAATAACGAAACTAAAATATTCAATTGTCATATTAATAATCTCAAATAAATAATATGAAGGGTAAAAGACAAGAAGTTGAAAGTTTAAAACAAAAAATTTATTATTACAGACAGTAATTGTAAAATTCTGTTTGTATATCATCAAATAAATTATACTTTTTTGTATTTTATACGAAAAGAGATATGGTGATTTAAAAATTCCATTAAAATAATTATTAATTAACAAGTAAAATTAAGTCTCTTTATTTTAATATTACTTTATTTTAGGAAACCAAAATACCCATTTAAAAGAAAAAAAAACAGTTATATATTTCAATCCAAAGTGTAGGTTTTTTTTTTTTTGTTTTATCTCTTAAGTTACTGTCACTTTAATAAATTAAAAACTTGCTGTAATTACGTTTTAATGTATTTGAACGTGTTAACGAGACTTTCAAAAAAAAAAAAAAAAAATTGTCGGTGTTTTATTGGGTCAAATGCCCCCAAGGTAGACGTAAATAAAAACTTTCGGCGTCTTTTTTTTTAAATTAAACTTTAGGGTTGTATTGGTATGTTGGAAAATCGTATTAAATTTTATTTCTAAAGCCACTAATACATTAGGACTTATAACTTCAATACTTATATAATACAGAATAGATAGTGGGAGGGGCGGTGTATAAATTTCCCAAATAATTCATTAATAAAAACATTTCTTTGTCATAACAAAGTAGTCTATTTATAACATTTACAAGTGTATATTAGAATATTAGTATGATGACTTGGCTTCATCGGGTCAAGAGAGACATGACCGAGCTTGGCCTGTCGGAGACAACAGCATTGGATAGGGGGGAGTGGAGGGGTAGAATAAGGTCCGCTGACCCCGCACCGCGGGGGTTTTGTAACAAAATTTCTTTTTATTTAGATTTTCGTCATTACGATCTAAGCCATCTTCAGAGCTGCATATTTACATAATACAAAAATGTTAAAAACAGAATTTTTGAAAACAGTAACGAAATAAGACTCAGTTATGTGCCAAACATAATAACAAATACATCAACTACTCTGACTCATCGAGATAAATAATCAAAAATTCCTTTTGAATATAAAATACAACGAGTAGAGAGTTAATCAATCAGAGTTTAAATAATTTAGATAAATCCATAATGGAGTGAGAAAATGACGGCAAGTTTGGGAATTAAAAATAAATTTCCTATTGCTTCTTAGTGGACGCAAACAAGCAATACCTGAGATAAACAAACAAGTTCATCAGCTAATAATAAAATGTAAATAGACGAAGGGACGATGGAGCCTGAGCTCTGAGAGTGGTCCAGAGAGAGAGTGTTAGTTCTATTCCATTGGACCCTTGTTTGTTTTAGGGGTGGGAGTAAATCAATTGGCGTCTGCATTTGCTGGTTCTTAAAATTTACTCAAGTCTATTTTAGCACTCAGAAAACACGAAAAACCATTCAGCGAATAAAAAATAGAATAGAGTTAAAATTACACAATTAAAATATTAATAAAAAAGTAGTAGTTTTATTTTTACTTTCTCGATATAGAGAAAGTATTGTAATCGAATTGGATAAAGACAGACAGCCTTGCAAGCAAATGGTGTGTATAATTACAAAACACCGCCGGCAAGTGCTGCCTCTGGTGTCAAATCTACAAACTCTTTTGTTAAAATGAAATTAATATTTAATTTAATCAAACAAATTTCATAAAATTAGTATAAATAACACGGAGGGGACAACCTAAAGGGGAGGGGGCCTGAAAGGTGCCCCCTCCTCGAAAAAGCAAAAATTCAAATAATGTGTGGTCTATAAGGGTTCTCAAATGGGATTGGAATAGAGAGAGAGCGAAGGTAATGAGTGCGAGTGAGATGGAGAGAGTCGCTTAAAGATGCTGAGTCTCTGCTCTTGGTGCACATGAACCGGATTCCAAACAATGCGCGTGACGTCATCTTTTCTTAGAAAAGATTAAAGACAAATAAAAAAAAGTAATAAAACTATTTGTTTTTTTTTTTTTTATATTCATCAAATTAGAAGAAAAAAAAACAAATTAAATAATTTTAAAAAATGAATATTAAAAAATTATATTAATAAAGAAAATAAATATATTCTAACTTTTGATTGATTATTGAGGTGGGATTTATTTATTTTTCTTCCTGAGACGGGTGTTAAAGTTTTTTTTTTTTTTTTTTTTTGAATAAAACATTCACACTTTTTCTCATTCACACTCACACTCACACACACATTCACACAGTCTTTTCGGCAACTTAGGCCATTTAAGACTTTGACGATAACCGTTGTAAGTATTATATCAATTTGGGGTTCAGGCATTTCTATTTAAGCCATCTGGTATCCAAATGGCTTAAATAAAATCATCGGACTGCCTGGGTCCGAACCCGCGACGTTTGGTTGGTGTTAAAGTTAATTGTATTTTCAATTTATATTTCGGCCTCTAAGATCATTTTTTTTTTTTTTTTTTTTTTTTTTTTTGGAATGGGTGCATAAGATCCGAAGACCTATAATGACCAATAGTCACATGCACCCAGGAAGAAAATAAAAACATAAGGAGAAGCATAAAGGGGAAACTCAACTGCGGGAACTGAGAAGATGCCTGTTGAGGTTAGACTTGAAAGTCTGAAGATTGTAGGTTTTGGGGAAGATAGACGCAGGGAGCTTGTTCCAATCACGGGAGGTCATGGGGACAAAGGAAGAATGAAATTGATTAGTTCTGTTAGTCGTGATCTGAACAGCATAGGGATGCTGGGACGATGCCTCTCTTGTGTTCCGTGAATATGTTGCATTGGGTGGGATAAGTGATTTTAATTCGGCAGAGCATTGACCATGGTAATACCTGTAGAAGAGAGATAGTGAAGATACTCTTCTTCTATGATCTAGTGACTGTAGGGATGCAGTAAGGGTAGAATCACCTATCAGTCTAATTGCACGCCTCTGTATGGCTTCCAAGGAGGAGAGAGCGTCTTTCGACGCCCCTCGCCAAAGGTGGGAACAATATTCAAGACACGGCCGAATTTGGGCTTTATAGAGGATTAGGAGTTGTTGGGAGGAAAAGTAACGCTTCGTTTTGAATAGGAAACCCAATTTCCTTGCGGTAGATTTAACCACAGAAGAGATGTGGTTGCTCCAGGAGAGATCAGATGTAATTGTCACCCCCAGAACAGAAAATGAATCTTTGAACTCGAGGCTATTATTGCTGTAAATAAGGGGGAGGGCAAATCCTATTTTTTTGTCTAGAAATTAAACAGCATTGGGTTTTTTGACTTTTGGGAAATTAAATAAAATGGCTTCCAGCAGGTGAGAGACTCAACACTCAGCGGGTCACCTATCCATGGTCCAGCAGTTCTTAGCCTTGCTTAATCCGAATTTTATCGATTTTTTTCTGCCTTTTCTCAGGAGCTATTAAATTTAAAAAAGTTTTTTTTTATACTCAACAAATTTAAAAAATATCAAACAAAAAAATTATTTTAATAACTTCAATAACTAAAAATCTATTCAGTTTTTGGAAAAATGTCGAAGAATAAAAACTTTTTTAAAATAGAGTAATTTATCACAATATGATAAAAAAATTGAAAATTTCGAAATATCTGAAAAAACTTATTAGGTAAAGTACTACTTCCAAGTGACGTATTTACTCCAAAAGTTGATAAAAATCTACAATTTTAGTGTAAGGAGCATATATCAAATTTGATCCATCTAGCTGCTTTGGTTTTTAAGCAATCGTGTTCACACACACACACACCCAAACGTAATGCCAAAAGTATTCTTTTTTATACGAGAAAGTCTCGGGGAAGTCATTCCTCATATCTTTTTTGCAAATTTCGGTATTAAAATTTCGAATTGTAAATTACACAATTGTCCAAAAAAGATTTATTTATTTTGTTATTTAGGCCTATATTTTTTTTTAGAAGGCCTAGTTGATTTTCGAGGCAACGGGGCAAGCACCCGCCATGGAGTAAAA
>JAKCPI010027033.1:0-20607 GCA_023213315.1 Euborellia annulipes
TTAATTATATAAAATTACTATTTATCCTCATTTGTAATTAAAGTTGTTATATATTTAATTATATCAATACATTAATAAATATTTTAGTAATACTATCTTTATATATAAATTGTAATTAAAACAAGAACTGTAATTATATTATTATCTCCAAATTCCCTCTCATTTTTGCTTCTATGTTAATATTTCGTATTAATTGAATGAAACTTTTTAAATAATTCCTTATCGGGAGTTTTCTGACTTTTATTCGATAAAGAATAAATGTATAACAATGTAAGTTCATTATAAATGCATTGGTAAAAGCAGGTTAAGGTTCAGCTGAGATATTGTCTAAACATCAAACAATGGAATTAATATCTTATTATTTTGCCTTGGCCTTAACCATATGAGGGGTGTGGCATTTGATAATGACGATTCCAGGAAGAATAAAGTATCTGCCTCTTGACTTCTTACGTCTGCCAATTTTTGATATACAGAGTGGTTATCTTTATTTGGAGCCATCTGTAGCTCGATGGAATAATCCGATTGAAACCAAAATCGGTACACTTACTAATCGAGAAAAGGAAAGAAGAATGGAAGGGATTCATAAAAAATTAGTGGCAACAATCTAATTTATTGAAAAATGTTACAGATAATGTGATTACGCTTGCTCATGGCACATTGGATTTTAAGTAGGCCTACCCCTAAGCCAAAAATCACATGGCGTCAGATAGAGATCGAGGAGGCCACGTCATACGAAAATACAGGCTTTACTCCATCTCCTGTGAATGTTGTCGTAAGAACTGTTGTACTGATCGACCAATATGGGGTGGAGCTATTTTTTTATTCCATTCTTCTTCCTCCTTCTCGATTAGTAAGTGTGCCGATTTTGGTTTCATTCGGATTATTCCTTCGAACTACAGACAGCTCCAAATAGGAATAGACTACTTACTTGTAACCATCCATTATACCTGTAGACATCGATAGAGTTAAATTTAATTCTTTATTTACTTTATTTTCCTATCACTCAACAGAGATCAACTCCAATTACAGAGACACAGAAGACATTGGCAATGTTAGAAAATTTTCACCGCAAGTTGGATTTGAATCTGAGTTGTACCCTGGAGCTCGAAGGACTCGAATCCGAATGAAACCAAAATCGGCACTAATCGAAAAGGGGGAAGAAGAATGGAATAAAAAGACAGCTTTTATACAAGATGGAGCTACATCCCATATTGGCAGTTCACTACAACAGTTCTTAACATTTCACAGATAATAGAGTAATAAGCCGGAGTATTTTCGTATGGCGTGGCCTCCTCGATCCCCTGATTTGACGCCATAGGATTTTTGGCTTTGGGGATACTTAAAATCCAAACCTCTATATTATCACTGTGAATGACAAGTTATTAATGAAGTAAGTCAGAGGAGATATCTCTTGGTCCCTGGTATATACTCGTATTCAATTAAAAAATCTATAATAAAAAATCTTTAAAATTAAGAAATTTAAATATACGAACTATGTATGGTATATTTATACCATTATCGAAGAGGCTGATTTCCTGGCTGCCTGCTCCATCACCTATTGTTGAAATACTCGTACAACAGCCACTTCACAAGTTGTCATTTAAATAAATATTCATCGAACTGCCTGGGATTCACACCCGAGAAAAATCCATTTATATTTTTATCCTCAACAATCAGACAAACGAAGACAAAAGTGAAACCAAGAGTACTAGTACTTTACGGATGTAATTTTTCAATTTTATTTATATTCGCCCGGCTGGCTCTATATCAATACATTAAACAGATGGGCTGGAGCAATTTAACATAAATTTTTTTCGAACACTTAAAAAAAAAATAATTTTTCTTTTTCTCATACATTCATCATCTTATCTTCTTGATTAAAATTTCGCCTTCGTTTTGTTTCTAACATCGATTTTCTCTCTCTCTCTCTCGCACCCTTTTTTTTAATATTTACAATCGTAATGTTATACACCACGAATGTTTCTTTTTCTCTATCTTCGTCCATTTTATGGTTGAATCTGAATTGCTGAACGAATTCAAATGATTTTATTCCTCTATCTCTTTCTCTTTCCAAACTGTTTTACTGAGTGGGGGAAGAGGAGATTATTTAAAACCGTTTCTTCACCCATCTCTATACACTCCAATCTTCATCCTCTCTCAAAACAACAAAATGGGTTTCTTATTCTCTTTTATTGCTTCCATTTTTAACACTCTATAATTTGTGAAAAAAATTAACTTCACAAACCGTTGGGAATTACATAACCTTAGGGGCACCCTTCCTTGAATTAAAAAAAATTAAGTTTAATATGTAAATTTAGGCCCTGGACCTATGGTTCAGAGGTCGAGCATTGGCTTCTAATACCAAAGGTCAAAGGTTCGCATCCCTTCCTAGGCGACAAAATTTATTTCAATTGAATTGGATACCAATCAGGACGGGATCTCTAAATGGCCTCCGATGCCGAAAAAGACTTTAAAAAGAATGAAAAAAAATGTAAATTTAGTGAAATCTTATCTTATCTTATCATTTATAGAACTAATAAAAATAGCAGCATGCACGAAAAAGTTATAACCCCTCCAAAGAGCAAAAGTCAAGTATATGGCGCCCTCTACAAGAGAAAAACTAAGATTAAATTTGAATTTCTCATCTTAAAAAAAACATTAAGTTTCGTCTAGATATCGACATTATTTCAAAAATTATTTAGGCCTATTTAGAAGAAAAAACAAACAAAAATAAATATTTTTTCACCCTGTATCTCGAAAACGAAATCCTTGCTTCCATGCTTATATGAACTTTTCATCTTAAAATTACCTGAGGAATCGCATCTGTAAAATATCTGACACTGATTAAAAAACACGCTGTATAGTTTAATATTTTATTTTTTAGTTATATTATATTCTAAAATAACTAGTCGTGGATAGGGTATCATGGTGGTACCCTCCGGAAACTCCAATGCCAGTGATATTAGTTCAATAATTAACATTTTCCTAGAAATAATTTTGGACGTTCATGTTTATTTTAACAAAGAGATATTTTTAACTGGTTAAATATCCAATGGGCTTTTGTCAGTATAATTTGCCAAGGGACTTTAGAGATGTGATATTTCTATTTGTCTAAATACATTTAACAGAATATTTTAGGAAGAGGTATCCTATAAAAACAAAATATAGATATTTATATTATTTTTCTCTCGTGCCATATTGGTTTAGTCAGCTAAAACTGCCAGTCTTCCTGAGGAAAATGTACTATCTGGGAGAGTAGCCTAGAATCCTCATCTTTGCAAAATTAGCCGCCGGTTGCGTTAGGTCAAGTTCTCGCCTAAGTGTGCGCTGTGCAATATTTACAAGATCCCATTCAAGCCATTTTCGAACTCCCTATATCTCGGTGGCCATTTCTATAGAAGTTAAGATCGCTAATGAAAAGGAATATTTCAAGATTTCATTTATCTCGTTGCAATAGTTGCCAAGAAATGAGAGTCCAAAAATCACGGTTTGGGAACTCACCCATTCACTCACTCACAGATCATCATAAATCTAGGGTACTTCCAAATGAGCTAGAGTTTTGAAAATGTTGTACATAGATGTAATTATTTAAGGTACTGGTTACGAGAAAAATTAAAAATTTGTTGTTTTTTTACATTTGTTTTGGGTCAGATGATTCCTTTCCCAACACAGTTTTTTGACTATAGTGGGAATTAATCATCGAAGGCTAATATCGCAAATTGTTTAAGGATTCTGGACTATGCTCCCAGATAGGACATTCCTCATTGAGAAAGACAGGCAATGTTTGCGATCGAAAGCAGTATGGTTATGTGAGAAAAATAAAATTTCTTTTTGTTTTTATTCAAGTTCGAAAATTCGAGATTTGATGTCTCTGCTCCTTGTTCATTTCTGTATTTTCCTTCCTTTAAAAAGCATTATTTTATCTTCGGTTAATAACTAGTAGCTCTCCTTATTTCGTTCTATTTTTTGTGTATTTATTTGAATATTGTCCTTTAACAAAGAGGCATTGTATATTTTTGTATAGCCAAGAGCGATTTTCAAGTATAAATTCAAGAAGGGGCCTTTGAGAGCTTATATTTGTAAAATTGTTCTAATCTATTTAATAGAACAGTATTAGTAATACTTCCTCTCAGGGCCGGAACTATAAGATTTTCTAGGGGGGGGAGGGGGGGGGGCAAAATTTAATTTGCCGCTCCCTCCTTGAAATTTTCTATACAAAATTCATATCATTTTACCTTTTTTTTAGTAAATCTTTCTTTAATTGCCGCCCCCTGATATCTGCCGCCCGGGGCACATGCACCCACTGCCCCCCCTCCTAGATCCGGCCCTGCTTCCTCTTTATATACGTAGGCCTACTGATAAAATTGAAAAATTTTCTTCCGACTCCATGATCGGTATGAGATTATGTTGACGTAAAATATATCAATAATTGTAATGGAAATATAAGATCACCACTCTGATTGAGGTTATTTAATTTGAAATAAATTTTTGTATGTAGGGATTAATAGATAATAATATATTTGATATTATTAATTAATAAAATCTTGAGTGCTTGTGCTTAAATACTATTTTAAATTAAATATTTTAGAATAATATTATATATGTATACAAACTATACTCACTGGACACAACATATGAAGATGATTACTCACCTGAAACAACAGAAAAAAAATTATCATAAATTAATAAGCATAGATTGCGGTGGATATAAACACTAAAGAGGAGGGTCGATTTGAAAAATTAGTTAATTATCATCTGATGATTTATTATAAATTATTTTTCTTTTGGTTAATTCAAATTCTTCTTGATAAAAGCATTAAAAAAAAAAAAAAAACCTCTGGAAAAACTTTTTTTATATTATGAATACTTATTTTTTTCTTCCTCTTTATGGTTTAAGGTAAAAAAAAACTTCTCAATAGTTTGTAAACGTTTACGTCATACTAAGCCTTGTTTATTTATCTACATACATGATTTTTTTTATTTAACAAAAAAATCGTCTCATATACAATATTAACATATTTTCTATTTTAGTATGTTTTTAATAATAATAAAAAATAAATTTTATGTTTTTAATGCTTGGAGAGAAAAAAAAAATCTCGTAAATTGTACAGATGCATACATACATATATATTTAAAATATAAAATGAATTCCGTACTTAGAAAGGCTTGTGGTCTGAATTTTAAATTCTTCTCTCAACCTTAGACAACTATAAAAATCTTTACGACTTTGCTATTTACTTGCAAATACAACAACAACGAGAACAAAATTCGGTGGACAAATTAAAGTACAAAAAAATAAACATAGAATAAATTAAATTGATTGATGTTATTGGATTTGAAATATACTATATAATATAAAAAGAAGATAAAATTTAGTGCAAATAGAACTGTCTAGAATAATCATCTTTTTAGATGAAAATTCGCTAGCTTGGGAATTTTTTATTATAGGTTAGATATTGGAAAAAGAGACGACTTGGGAATAGTATTTATTTTCGTTTGTTATTATTGTGAAATCCAAAATTTTCGATATTTTTCATTTTAATAAATTTATTGTATTTGTTGGTTGTGTACAAACAAGTTTTTCTCAAATATAAATTGTACTAGTATAACATTAAGTCATAATCATTAATAATAAGAATTTTGTTTTTATACATTTTCGATTAACTAAGAGGATAAAGCAGTTAAGCTGATAATCCTGAGTTGAAAACAACTGGAGTTAAAATCCACCGAATAGCAAAAAATTATCCAACTCTATTTGAGATGCCTCTTCCTGAGGAAGGAAACAGGAACCACCCACCTCAGTATTATTCCCAAGAAAGTTACTCTTTAGAGTAGCCACAACGTGTCAGTTCAGAGTGGAATAGCCAAGGAGAACTTGTTGTATGGTATAAAAAAGAAAAGAGCAGATGCAGTTAAGTTCCGTATCTAATTTATTAATGGAACTTCAAGGAGACATTTTGGTCAGATATGCGACCATCTTCAGAGTTACAATTCATAATATCTCACGCTTGTCTTGTTTAATTTACATTCAAGAAAATTTCCTGAGGTGTAAAAATAATCACATTATACCCAACCATGTATACACATTTACCCTTTGATAAATAGTAATTGCTTGTCAACTAAAATAGTGTGTAAATTAGAACACAACATGTTGTATGCTTGTATATCTATATAATAAAATAAAAAAGAACATTCTAGTTATAAATTGAGTTTTACTGTATGTCGGTGATAAAGTAGCCCGGGTTTGCCTGGGTTCTCTTATCTTAGGCAAGCAATCAGCTTTTGCGGTACAGAAGAGAGTAGAGGAGAGATGTGGTAGGTGATGGTGGGACAGGCTCTTAAAGGGAGTAAAGGTTCAATTGGCCGTAACGATCACAGAGACTGGCTGGACTCTATCAAACATGTCTTTTATATCCTTTGCTTTTGTTATTGACACTTGAAACGGACGAAAAAGACACGAAAAAAAAAACGAAATGAGAAAACAAAAAGAGAAATACAATCACTAATTAAAAAAAAAAAGAAAGAAAGAAAAGGAATTTCATTATTGTCGACGAAGGGATTCAAAGGAATCTGATATCGGGTAGAATTACATTACTTAATTCTAAATTTGCTTTCTCTTGAAAAAAATATCTAAACTTTTTTTTTTTTTGCTAATGGATAAAAACAAGTCTTTCACACACATGCCAAATCAAAACGTCACTTGTATTGATCTCGTAAAGATGATAAATAATGATAAAAAATTTTAAAACTAAAATTATGTATTTAAATTCATTAAATCAACTCGTAGAGTAATCCCTTCTTTTTTTTTTTTTTTTTATAAAAATGTAGAGGTGAATGACCTTCATTTCATTAAAACTAGGCCAAGTTCAAATTTTATTAGGTAATAAAAAAATCAAATTTAGTCTCTTTCATTTTATTTATGGCTTTGTTTTCTTTTGTTTGTTGTGTGCCTGAGTGGATTTCATTTGTTGCTTTTTTGACCACAAGTTACTCTAAAAAATCTGGTGTGACTGGCGCACAGCCACAACTTTCTCTTACCTTCGGTAATCGAAAGTTGTGTTCTGTGCTTGTCACACCAGATTTTTTGTGTCGACATTTAGTTTCCGATAGTACTTTACATTCGATTTTCAAGATGTAAAATTTATAAGTATGGGAAAATATTTATATTTCGTTATCATGGCAACCATTTCTCCTATCCTTCCCTATGAAATACAAGAGTAAAGTGGTCTTCAGAAGATTTCAATCGCAAAATGAGAATATACATTTTAAAGAGCATCTAAAAAATAATTGATTTTTGAATTAAAAAAAAAATCGTTGAAGCAAATTTTGAGAAAATCGAAAAAAACTGAAAAAGTACATCAGTAAAGTACTAGTACTCTTTGGCCGATTTTGATTAAAAGCTTATTCCCGGTCCCGGGGGGTGCCTAACTTAAATATAAAATTTCAACCTCATAGCTCAATTCCTTCATGCTTAAAATTGAACACACACACACAGACCATGTCGCGAAAACCACTTTTTGGATTCAGGGGACCTCAAAACGTGAAGATCCATCAAAATCTCGACATCGAATTTTTGACATGAATCCAATACTTTCTCTCTATATATATATTACATATATACATAGGTAAGAGAAAGTAAAAAGACTGCGTTTTTGGTCGTTTCGAATTTATTTTAGGGACTTTTTAAGTGAGATTATTTTGATTTGAGACGTCTAGAGGTTACATTTCTCTCATTCTCTTGCCCTTTGGAGGTCATCCATTCCGAGATTCAGTACAGCTTGGCATTTCTTAACATTAGGCTAATAATCTCTATTGCTTTTCTGATGAAGGAAATAGAAAAATCAAAATATACCCTTGAAATATTAATTTTATTTAAATAATTTGTATAAACAAAATTGTTTTATTCATCATTCCGAACAACTTTTGTTTAAAGGAAATTTCCCACAGACAGAGACGTCTGCGCGCCTTTCTATTTTTGGATGATCACCCCACCCACCATCGATTGTCGTCTTTTATGATCTTGTTGACCTTGACCGGTTGCCATGCAGTCGATCTCCTTTCTCTTTCACTCTCATTATAATTGAAGATATGAGTGCAAAAGCTAGATAATAACCAAATGTAAAGCTTTGAGAAAAACGAGAGAAACTTTTTACATTACATTAAATTTGTATTTTGTAGATTATTTGAATAAAATGTGAAAGTATTAATGAATGTGCATTTACATATCGATTTTCAGCGCTACGAGGTTGAAATTTTATATTTAAGTTAGACACCCCCCCCCCCCCTCCCTTAAGAGGTGAAAAAAGCTTTTAAACAAAATTGGCCAAAAAAGTACTAGTACTTTACTGATGTACTTTTTTAGTTTTTTTCGATTGTCACAAAATTCGCTCCAATGATTTTGTTTAAAATTCATAAATTATTCTCTTTAAAATGTATATTCTCATTTTGCCGTTGAAATCTTCTAAAGACCACTTTACTCTTGTATTTCATAGAAAAAAGTTTAAGATTTTTTTTTAGGTTTTTTTCGTTTTCTCAAAATGTGTTCCAACGATTTTAATAAAAATTCAAAAATCAGTTATTTTTTACATGCTCTTTAAAATGTTTATTCTCATTTTCCCCCTTGAAATATTTTGAAGCACACTTTACTCTTGTACTCCATATGTATTCAAATTCACTTTTTAGCTACGATTCTCTATTTTGTATAAAATATCCAAATATGAGATTAAAATTTTGAAGGGTAACCATCGTTTATTTCAAGCAGTCAACATTTAAAATACACAGAGCCTATGGAAATTTTGAATCATTTGACTTTTTTTACTTTTTACTTATGAAAATGCAAGTGGTTAAGTTTAAAACTAATTTGCAATTGGAAACTAAATATATCTCGACACAAAAAATCTGGTGTGACCAACACGGTGCTCAACTTTCTCTTACCAAAGGGTTAAAGTTAGTTGTGTGCTGTGCGCCAATCACACCATATTTTTTATTGCGTTTTGAAGATTTTTGTTGAAATGAAATTCTCTCATTTCATTTTCTGTAAAATGAATTTATTATGTTTTCTACATTGATTTATTACATAATAATAATCCTGTGGCTACTGACAGACAAACATCTGCTAAGACACCTACCTCAAATTGGACTTACACCACTTACATAATCAATGATTGTGCAATTTCTTTTACCGACCACTACTGTACAAATCATGGAAATTTTTTTAAGAAATTTACCACTAACTATTTATATATAAAACATTTACATTAAATTGAGCACAAATTATGTGATATTCATTGTTTTTATAAAAGAAAATGAAAATCTTTATTGGAAATTTTCTAGGTTTGAACCATGAAAGTTTCCCCTAAAAAATTTCAAGAGATCTATATAATATTTTTTTAAAAACAATGAAATAATCACAAGTAGAAAACGCATGGGTGGGACTTAATATTGTCCCTCACTGTACCTTTGTGCATCAATGTTATATATATAATCCCGTAAGGACTGACTGGTGATGGACAAATAAAATTTCGTCTGAAACGTCTCTGTCGACATTTGGCATACAAATGCTTTGCATTTTTTACCAGCAATTTTTCTTTCATCTATACAAATATTTTAGCCACTTTTCAATTTCGTAGCTCAAATAATTAAAGTTATTAACTTAAACTTTTGGAAAAGTTATATGCTTTATGCGTAAAATATAATTTTATATGATTTTAATATTATTACAATTAAATAGAAATGCCTGGACTCCGAATAGATATTTTCATAAAATAATGGTTACCGTCAGGGTCTTATATGGCCTAAGCTGCCGAAAAAGTCTGTGTGAATGTGTGTGTGAGTGTGAATGAGAAAAAAGTGTGAGTGTTTTTAAAAACAATTAAATAAATTCAATTGTTTATAAATAATTTCTCAAGTGTCCTTTTGAAATCGAAATGAATGAGGTGGATGTAGAAAGGGGGTTGGGCTTAATTTTAAACTTGATTGGCCACACAAAAGCCCTTAGGCACCGAACAATGTTAACCAAAGTATTTGGCTGAGGTCTGCGCAAGACGGAATGAGATCACAGGCAACGAAGGGCTGATGGTCTAAAGAATCAGCCTTGTCCTCTGATTAAGTGGCTCTCCGCCTTTATGCCCTTCTGCTCTTTGAAACACAGAACAAAGCTCTAGTCAACTTTGCTTTAGAGAAACAGAGAAAAAAAAATCTTTTTATATGTCATTTAATGGTTCATTTGATATTTCATTTAAAAATTAAGAGAGAAAGCGATTCGAAATATTGACGTCGTTCTACCGACATTGTTGTTTTTGTAATTACCCAATCGTATGAGAAATATTGACAATTTAATATAGAGACAGAATTGAGCTTAGATCACGAAAAAAAATGTCGATTCAACTCTACAGAGTAAAAAGCAAAGCAAATAAAATTTTTTGCATTTATTAATATTAATTCAAAGTAGTAAGGTGACTTTTATTTGACAATAAAAGATAGAGCAGACAGCGAGAAGAGTTTCTACTGTACTGGTTCACAAAGTATCTTCCTAAGAATTACGAGGACGTAGACTGAATCCAGGAATAAAAACTGTAATCATTCAGACAAAAATATAATAAAAAGTAAAACCAAATTAAATTTGAGTAAATGGGTGGCCAAAATTTTAACCCCTACGGAAAACCTGCTTTTGAAATTTTTTACGGTGATCTACTAATACAAAAAATAATAATTTCGAGCCAAAAATAAGTTTAGGAACCTAAATTGATTCGAGTTTACATTTCAAGCACTCTCTTATTTGAGATGGACAAAACTATAATGTAGTAATTTATATGAAAATTGACAAAATTTAGAATTTAGTTGGTATTTTTAACATCCCCTCTCTGAAAAATCTCTTCTCTATGTCCCTGCATATGATTATTTCATAGTTTTTTTATGTGAAAAATTTTTAATGGAAATATTTGTGTAGATTGTGTGTGTGTGTGAATAAATAATTCCATCATCTTTTATAAAAACAATTAAATAAAATAATCATAGCACTCATTGTACAATAGAATGGAGTGAAAATGCAAAAAAAAAAAAAAAAAAAAATTATTTGAAATTTTAAATTTCCTGTCTCTTTTTGCGCTCACATCCAACAATAATGTTTTGATAAAGCAATACTATGTAATAATGTAAACGTACGTCAATGAATATTTATTTAAATCACAAATGGTATAAATAAATATACCTGGTCTTTAGTATTACATGGATTTGCTTTGGACATGTATAAATTATAAAAAAAAAATTTCTTATGTAACAATGCTTTCAGCTAACGGGACTCATGATCAGTTTTTTAAATAAAGCTGAAACGTTTGAAATTTTTCAGTACCTCTTCCCAACATATTGTTATTATAAAATCATACACACTACTGCCTCCAATAATCTATAGCCAAGAAAATATATATATAATATTAAATTCTTATTTTATTTTAACAAATTTCAAATTATCCTAACATATATTCAAAAATTTTTTTACAATCTTTTGAGTATATTAATATAAAGATAGAGAGAGATAGAATGAATAGAGAAAAAAATAATTTCAAGCGATTTAAAGGATTTGAGGGGACAAAAATCCAATTGAATTGGAACAAGATCCGGATTAAAGGATTATCCGTCTTTCCTTGTGGTTATGACGTAATTGAATTTTAAAAACTAATCGTTAATAAAGGATCTAGTAATACTCGTATTGCAATTCACTGGTTTTATTCCCTTCAGGTGCTCCAGATAAAAGCTTCTCGTCCTCCATCCCTACTGAGATTTCCAACTCATTGGGTATTGTAATCACGATCTGGCTGCTTTTACTGGATTTCTCCTCGGCAGACTAAAATTTTCCTTGGGCTTTATTTATGCGCACACGCAATCTCAAACATATGAAATATCTTGGATATTATTTTTACTTAATATTGTATTATTATCGTGCCAAAAATAAATCGATTGGCTTAAAGAGTCAAAGTATAAAAATATAAATTTTACTTGTGGGCGTAGAAATGTAAATTAAGAAATTATACGTATTATAAAACTGTTCTTTTGGAAATCATTAATTTACAATCTAAATCGCTTAAAAGTTAGAATAATTTTGTTCAACTCTTATTTTTATGAAATTATTTATTTTCCTCCAAGTAATTAATAAACAGACTTAGCCACTTCATCCATGGTTAAGTAGCTCG
The DNA here is from genome assembly GCA_023213315.1 of Euborellia annulipes. NCBI lineage: Eukaryota > Metazoa > Arthropoda > Insecta > Dermaptera > Anisolabididae > Euborellia > Euborellia annulipes. Next base: position 12,189 of record JAKCPI010027033.1, read on the forward strand.
TTTTTGGTTAATCGACTTAGCCTTGTAAGAAAGAAAACCCCCTTCAGTTCTAAATATTCTTCTTTCCTCGCCTATATTATTCCCGCTCTGCAGGGATCGGCGGTAACGCATAAGAAATAATTTATTTTCGTTCAAATAATAAATAAAAATAAAATATATCGCTTGGAATTAATGAGTGATGCCGAAAGACAACAGTATAATCCGAAACACCACTAGGATTTATTTTTCCAAATGAGTTTTATTCCTAATATTTCAAAGGTACAAAGGCTCTTCTTCAGAGGAAGCTGAAAAAATCATAAAAATATTTTTATAATACATTAGTTTACAATTTTACTTTATTCCGGTAAGGGTAAAAATATTTTTAAAAGTGATCGGAGGCGACGTATCAAATGTTCACTAATATATTTATCGCCTTACAATGTGTCAGATTCACACACCAAGAATAAAATATACGACGTTGTTTCATTAATACCTATCCCGCGAAACATTCGCCGTGTTATCGCAGATAAGAAAGAAACCTTTTCCTTTAGGGTAGCACATAGAGGTGGGAGGAGATGCGGGCGACCATAAAATAAAATCCCCTTTGAAAAGGCGACCTCAAAGCTTTTACCTGGAGACCTATAAAATTTATGCGACGTCAGAACCGCAACAGCAACGCCTTTTAGCGAACGAATTACCCTCAAATTTGCAAACTAATACCAAATATAATCTAGACCAGATTAAATTGACTTGAAAATTTATAAGCTTTTTATAGGCCACTTAAAATAATAATATTAAACTAAAAAAAAAAAAAATTACCTTTTTTATTAACTACGGTTTATTTTATTTTTTTTATTAGTTTTTTCTTTTTTTTAGAGGTGAAAATAATTTTACATTCTCTTAGTTATCATTAAAAACTTAACAATAAACATAAATATCCTCAATCCCCTAAAATGAATAAAATACAAAGTTATGTATTCGTGCGCGATAGGCCTACGACTAATTTGTGAGAAATTTCCCAAAGTAAACATTACTTGCCATTTGTACACCTAATGCCCAATAAGTATCTTCTAAACAAATATAGTTAAATAATTAATTGAAGGGTTAAAGTGGCTGTATAAAACAATTTTGTAACTTAAACTTGGCGCATCGTAATTATATAGGCTGATAAGCATTGCATTGTATTTTGTACAAACAATTTATGTATAATAATACACACCCACTGACAACTCCACTATTTGACTCAATGCTCTGTCATTCGAGTTCATACTCTCGATTATGGGACTGAAGATGGCGATATTTCATTAAAGCCGAAACTGTTTCCTCAACAGAGTTTTATTTCTTGGAGACTAATAACCGAGATGCCTGCTTCTGTCTCCTATTGTTTAATTTTCGATATTAATATTCAATGAATACCTCGATTCATAGATGCATTTAACAATTTGGGAATACATTTTTTTGTTGGTGGACCAATAATCACTGCCCTCGGGAATCGAACTCAGGATCTCCGGCCTTTCTGGGACCTTTCTGTGATCTTTTTTGCAACAGGCCACAAGACTCTCGATCAACACCACATTCACTATATATTCTATATTTAGATTGCATTACATTTCTTTAACAAGAGATTTAAAATGAGAAATCTTTCTCATTTGTCAGCACCAGGCTTTGATAAAATTGACCAATAGACCAAATATTTTATAGTAATGAGTTCTAATGGATTACAAGAATATATTTAGGCCAGTGTTAATGAAATAATAAGAATTTTGAAAATACATCAACTGGTGGTAACGTAATCTTCAATCTTCCTTTGTCCGCATGACCTCCCGTGATTGGAACAAGCTCCCTGCGTCTATCTTCCCCAAAACCTACAATCTTCAGACTTTCAAGTCTAATCTCAACAGGCATCTTCTCAGTTCCCGCAGTTGAGTTCCTCTTTTATGCTTTTCCTTTTGTTTTTATTTTCTTCTTGGCTGCATGTGACCACTGGTCGTTATAGGTCTTCGGACCTTATGCACCTATTCCAAAAAAAAGGAAAGGTATTCATTAAGTATGATTTTTCTATAAGGCGGAAAGTGTGTTGTTATTTTTCAAACAAATAGATTTTGCCACAAATAAAAAGATGATCGTATTAATTAGCATTATGCTATAGATTAATTACTTTAATTCTTTTTAAGCGTTTAATCGAAAAAGAGAAGATATTCTGAAATTCACGTAAAGACCTATTATTTCCAAACAATTATATTTTGCCTTAATTAAAAGATGATTGGCTACTGTAAACTATTGATATAAATCGGCTCCTAATTTCACTGTGCCTATTTTTGAGTATATGTGCGCAAAAGTTAGTGGATCGCCCCTCTCCTCCTCCACCTGATATGCTACTGAAGACTAGTTTCACTAAAATAAACAAATTTTAAATTTATTTTTCTCTCTGATTTTTTTATTCCTCTTCTTTGCACTTGGTCTATTCAGTGAATTTGAATAAATTATCCCTTTTCTTTTTTTTATAGGCCTAGAAAGAGGAACATCTTTTGAAATATAATATAGCCTTTGGAAGTGCATCTTAAAGGATGGAGAAGGAGATAAAAATACGACAGGGAAATACATTAATTATGGATGGAGGTGTTTGAGATGGGATCAGTGAAAAAAAATTTTTTAACATATATAAAATTTCATTTTTGATATCATAAAGATAATAAAGTGATAAATAATAGACTCTCTGCGGAGTGAATAAAAAGAAAATAATAAATTGCGAGTTCATAAATAAAATATAACTTGAAGAATTATTTCTTGCATTATTTATAATGAATAAAATAAAATTATTCATTATTAGTTAAAAAATATTTTATATTTTATATGCTTTAAAATTTATTCATTTGGGATGGGGGATTTATTTTCGGATCATCCGAACACTTCCCCCCACCCCTCGAAAAAATTGTTTGGCTACCCTCATAGGCCTCAAACCCATTTTATTACTATAAACAGACACACTGGCTCTAAATCATATGTCCAATGTCTTGACCGAAGAAACGTTTTTATTCAATTTTTTGCCCATTTTTTTTAAAGATTAAAATTTTTCAGGTTTTTAAAAAATAAAATATTGTTCATCACCTCCCCAGCTACCCCCTCCCAAAAAAAAAATCAAAGTTCTAGGACCTGCTACTGATTTCTTTGTCAGGCGCCAAAAACCTTGATATCTTTAATCTCTTGCGCCAATGAATTAAAATTTTTTTTCAATAGATGGTATTTTAATATAAAAAAATGAACTAGAGCACGCTTCAATGACGTATGATATAAAAAAAAAAAAAAAAACGTCACCCAATTTAATCGAACGAAGCCAAAAGCATTGGAGAAATGATTTATTGTTTTTAAATTCTTAAATTATTTTCTTATGGAATTTTTCTAGTTACTTTACGAGTGACACATACCGTATATAATAAAAAACAAAAAAAACAAAAACAAAAGAAATATAACAACTAATAAAGTGGATAGACATTTAGTTAAACCATAAAATTGTTTCTACTTTTCGATTCCCTAAATTAAATGTCAATTCCAAAGTTTTTCTTTTATAAAATTATATATATTTCTTCTCTCTCTTTTTCTTTTCTTTTTGTTTCTATTCGCCTTTTAAGATGAGTCCCACTCGTTTGCTTGAAAATTTAATCTTTAAATAAAACACCGCGTTCGAACACCTGGTTCAACTACAGTTACAATTTTGCCCAATCATAAACATGGGCGTAATTAGGGGGGATACGGCCTCCCGCCCCCAAGAAAATTTGAGGTAATATGGGGGCCTTCCAGGCCTGGTCCCATGCCCCCCCCCCAGCTAAATTCCCTAGTTACGGCCATGATCATAAACACAAAGTCATCTCTCAAATTTGCTATCGTATATATTGACTGGTTTACTCACAGTCTATTTAAGCATTGATTGAAAAATTCCATCTTTTTCAAACAAAGCTCTATCTATTTAATATTTTATCTGAAATGGAGATATCGTTTGCTGAATATAATAATGCAACAGACAGAGGACCGGAGCCAGGAGGGGAGATAAGGGGTTCAAATCCCCCAGAAGTCCTGAAAAATTATAAATAAAGGGAAATATATATCTGGTAGAGAGAAACATGGAATTAAAATTTTAAATAGGCTACTGTTAGAATTTAGAAAATATAGGCCTATTTTATATTCTTTAAAATGTATTCATTTCGGAGGAGGAATTATCTTCCCTCCCCTCCAAAAAAAAATTCTGACTACAGCACTGAAATAAAGTTAATTCAAAGCAAAACCAAAAATCAAAAAACAAATTTTATATTTTGATTTATTTAAAACATTTTTGACAACAGAGAAACATATTGTTTCGTTTAGTCAAAAGCTATAACTATTATAAAACACCTGTAACATGACAATTTACATGAGTTTTTTCAACCGGAAAGTAATAGAACTGCCGGCCCGTCACTCGGCCTGATGCCTGTTGAATATATAGAAGGAAGATTATAGTGAAGAATTGGAGATATCAGCCAAATTGGGATTGTCCAGGTTAATAAAACTCCTAGGATAAGACGTTTCGGCCTGAATTTAGGGCTTCAGGCCGAAACGTCTTATCCTGGGAATTTTATTAACCAGGACAATCCCAATTTGGCTGATATCTCCAATTCACCACTATAATCTCATCACAGCCACAACCTCAAAAGCAACTATATAGAAGGAAGAGACAAACAAGCAAAGAACAAAAGGACTACCAGTCCCAGCTCGAGTAGCTCATGATCGCCATTCATCCACAAGATGTGGGCCCCTGGGAGGAAGAGTGATGAGATCAGCCGACCCCCCACTGCGGAAATAAGGCACAGCTTTCCACATTTATCTGAAAACAGCCATCATCTAGAATATTATAAACTTATGCTTTTACTCATATAATTCATAATGTTAAAATATAATGACCATCTGTTCCAAAGAAGATGGCGACTCAAAACGTCGACAGCAAAAAAAGTTGATTTATTTAATTAATTCCTCTTGCCTGAAATCTACTTAATTTTTTGAGTCTACAGAATTTTATAATATTGCACACTGCACTGAGAGATTGATTTATTAACATACATTCAGAGCTTCCTAGAAGAGTAGTCTGAATTCCGCAGGCAGTTTGGATGAAAATCTCTCTTTTTTTCTATGATATGATTAAAATTACCCCACCTAAATTATTTTTATTTGCTCTATAGTCCGGCCTACTTCTAAATTTATTCAGAGTTTTTGAAGTCTTTTTTTTTAAATATAACTTAAATAACCATCAAAAGATTAAATAAATACTGATGAATGGTGAAATACATTTTGACATATTAATATAGCGATTAGATAGAATATATCTATATGCAGGGGGTGGGAGATATTTAATAATGCTTAGCATAGCAAAAGTGTGCAAATGGCTTATTTAAGCTCCCTCTCTCGCTCTCTCTTCTTTTTAGCAATGGAATTGATGATTCGGCAATTTACTCTGCCAAACCTCTCCCTCCCCCTCCTCTCATCTTCCCCTTCCACCTAAAAAAAATTGAAAATGTTGATTGAAAATTCAACCAATCGAATCTTTTTGAGATAAAAGTATGAATAAACAACATAAAAAATGAAAGTATTCCATCTTAAATTTCATCTAGACAAGTTTTTTTTTTTATATTTATTTATTTATTTAATTAAAAAAAATATATATATATAATAAAAAACAAGTTTCAATATTTATCAATATCAGAAAGCGATATTCCAAACTCTTGAGAGGGTTAATAAAAAATATTTTGGTTAGAACGAATGACTTTTCTCGTTCACTTTTTTTTTTTTCTCTCCCATATCTATGCTCAAAGATTAAAATTGAACTAGCATTTGAAGAAATGAATAAGAAATTGAAAACATTTAAATAATAAAATAATTTGCCCGTGACTCTTGGCTCAGAGAGAAGACATTAGCTTTTCGTGCCTGGGGTACCGGATTCGATTCCCGTTCCGAGCAAGAAAAATATTTCATTTGAATTGGCTACCAATCATTTGAAATAAATAGGGATAGTGTCTAAATGGCCTTAAATGCTGAACGAGACCTTAAAAAAATGTAAAAAAAAATCTCTATATAATAAAATAAGAATTTAAATTAATATGGACGAATCGTCATGAAGAAAATATAAAAAAAACTGACTGGTTGCACAGCACACAACTATTGGATTTCGCAGTCAAGAGATGAAGCATGGAGGGGGCATAACGCATCAGGAGAGGAGAGTCAACTCACGCTGTGTCCATAGGAAAATAACAGCCACTGTGTATTTGTGCGTATGTGTCTGTGAGTGGTGGGGAGAGTTTTGTTTAGTGAAAGGCTCAAGGCCTTGGAGGGGTGATCTTCACTCGGCTCGTTTGACTGGCTGTCTACTCACAGGCGTTCCCACTAATTTCAATAATTTCCCAACCGAGAGAGCCAATATTAAGTCCCACCCATCTACTACTACCATTCTACTTGTGATTATTTCATATTATATATTTTTTATTGGAAACTTTAATGGTTCAAACTTAGAAAATTTCCAATAAAGATTTTCATTTTATTTTATAAAAACAATGAAATAATCAGAAGTAGAAAACGCATGGGTTGGACTTAATATTGTCCCTCACTGTACTTTCCGTGTACAGAAACACACCCTGACCTCCTTACTCTCCTACTCCGACTGCCCACCAAGAAAGGTGGTCCGCCACTAGTGGCCGGTATGGATCAGGTTGATTACAACTGATTTATACCATTTGGTATACAAATGATTTAAATAAATTTATCAAACAGTATGGAGTCGAACCCATTCGTCTTGGATTTTAAATTAATATAATCAATATTTACATCATTGTTTAACAAATTTACATTGAAAAGTATTCCCAGAAATACTTTTAAATTGGACATTTTTTTTTTTATTTATTAAAAATTAAACTGTAAATCAAATTATTAAAACGACAAAGTATTATTGTTGTAGTATGTAGTAGGCCTACTCGTATTATTTAGTTTATTCGATTTTATCACTGACAGTGATTTTTTAAATATCCGTTTTTTTTCTCCCTGTTACCCCCCTGATTTTGCCGCCCCGTGCAAGTACACGTTCCCCTGCAGGGAACGGCTCTCAGTTTTTCATGACTTTGAAATTAAGAATCACTATTTCTTATATCTTCAGAATTAAATTTATTTGAAATAAACTTCACCAATCATTAATAATATTTTCTCTCTAAGAATCTCCAGTCTTTTCACAGATGAAATTTTTTTTAATTAAAAATAAATTATATCCAAGAGTTTCACAACTACATCCGAAAAATAAACTCATATACGAAAAAAAAAATCCGAAGTTGTAAATTTGGAAGATTAAATTTATCCACAATATTAAATTAACCTCTTTTTAAAAAGAGTAGCTTGAAAAAAAAAAAAAGTTGAGAGGAAAAAAAAAATTGAGTTAATTTAAAAAAGAGACATTTTCTTTCCCCTCTATCTTTCTTTCTTTTTTCTCTTTTTTTTCTCAGGTCTTGAAAAATAAATTTTTGTTTATTTGGTTTGGGATCTGGCTGTCAATAATCCCCTAACAAAAAAACAAAAAAAAAAAAACGAGAGTCAAAAACATTCTACCATGCTAAAAAAAAAAACTTTTTTTTTTATTTGTGAATGAAATTAAATAGAATGGAATCCATTATTTGAATAAACTTTTCAATAATTTATCAAAACAAAAATTGGTAATCTGAAGCGTTCTGTTGCTCACTAATTTGATTGTCCTCCCCCAATTGGCTTTTAATAGACGATCACAAACAGACACTTGAATTGTAAGCAATTCTTTTGTATGTATCCCCTCTTTTTTTTTATTTTGCTTCGAATTCAATGACTTTATATCTTTTTTTTTAAATTTTCAACTCTTCATTGAAGCGAGCTTTAGAAAAAAATAAATAAATATTCAAATGTTTTTTTTTTTTTTTTAAGCTTTTAAGGTTGAATAAATAGAGTGTAATTAATAGTAAAGATAATTGGTTTGGAAATAATAAAAATAACTTTTTTATAAATTCCACCTCATATGATATTCTCTAAATAAAAAACAAAAAAAAAACGATTCGACTTTTTTGAAAGGAATCTCTTCGGCGGTTTTGACTGTTAATTCCAATCAGCTTAAAGAAACAATTATATTATTAAATAATTTTGTGTGGTCATTTAATCACTCAAAGGCTCGCATCTTTTGAATACATAGCGACCACGAGTTGCCCTAAAAGCAGGGGCGGCGCGTCCACTAGGCAAACTAGGCGGCCGCCTAGGGCGGCAACTTGAAGAGGGCGGCAAAAATGCAAAAAGAAAAAAAAATTTGGTTCCGCAAACGGCACCCGAAAAAAATTAGGTTCCGCGGACGAAAAAAAAATTTTTGATTCCGCGCAAAAAGAAATGTTCCGCGGGCGGCAAAAATTTTGTGTCTCTA
>JAKCPI010027034.1:0-18343 GCA_023213315.1 Euborellia annulipes
AAGAGGGACTCCTCAGGGTGGGGGAAGATTATCTCACTCTAATCTTCCATATGGCGCTTGCCATCCTTTGCTTTTGCTCAAAGAATTCTCATTTTACACACTTATTAATCGATTATTATCATAAGACTTATTGTCATGTAGGACCTCGCACATTGCAATCTTTAATTGCAAGAAAATATTGGATTATAAGTGCTAGGTCAATTATACGTTCTCGATTAAGCAAATGCATTTCATGTATTCGTGTACACCCTACACATATGAAAGTTAAAATGGGAGATTTGCCCTCAGATAGAGTCACTCTTTCTCGTCCATTCTTGAAGGTTGGGATTGATCTTGGCGGCCCGTTTCATATCAAGGAAACATCTTTACGAAAAGCAAGAACTTTTAAAGCTTATATTTGTTTATTTGTTTGCTTCGCAACTAAAGCCGTACATGTTGAATTGATCACCGACTTATCCACAGAAGCATTTCTTAGAGGACTTGATCGTTTCATCGCTCGTCGTGGAATTTGTCAAACAATTTATTCTGACAGAGGAACAAATTTTATTGGAGCTGATCGCCTTTTGACTGAAGCTTACAAATATTTTTCTTCTAAACAAATTCAAAATGAATTGGCTTCAGATTTGATTTCAAGAGGAATTGAATGGAACTTCAACCCACCGTACAGCCCCAATTTTGGAGGAATTTGGGAAAGTGGTATTCGAAGCGTTAAACATCATTTGAAAAGAATAGTTGGAGAACAGCTGTTAACCTTCGAAGAAATGTCCACACTCCTCTGCAAGATTGAGGCTATTTTGAATTCACGGCCGTTATGTGCTATATCTACAGATCCGAGTGAAGCTGACGTTCTCACTCCAGGGCATTTTTTAATCGGCGGTCCATTGGCTTCAGTACCTGAAAAGGATTTTTCCATCACCTCTACAAATCGTCTATCCAGATTTCAGTTAATTCAGAAGGCACATCAAGATTTTTGGAAAACCTGGAAAAAGGACTATTTGCATACGTTGCAAGAGCGTGGAAAATGGACACGTAATGGTCAACCAATTGGGGTGGGAGATCTTGTTTTAATTGATGAGCCAAATGTGCCTCCTCTTAAATGGCCAAGAGGTCGTGTGGAAAGAGTATTCCCCGGCAGCGACAATTCGATTCGTGTCGTACAGGTTCGCACTTCAAATGGAATTTTTTCCAGACCTGTACGACGTTTGGTACTTTTACCAAGGGATTAATTCAAGTAGAATTAATTTATTTTTGTAAATATTTTTTTTTATTTTTATTTATTTTATTTTATTTGCGTTTTTTCTCGAAATTAAAAAAAATTAATTTCGGTGAGGGGGTATGTTGGGTAATTACACTCTTTCAAATATTCCCTCTCTCGCCACCTGGCAGAATTTTTATAAACTAAGAAGTTCTAATGGTCTGCTCGGTGAAGAAAGAAGAAGACGCCAGGAGTCATATTTCAAATGCCAGGTGAGCCGCACGTATTTCAATTAAATATTTCTTAGTGCTACATCATCTATATACGCGTTGTGACCATCCCTTTATATTATTTTTTATACAGTCCATTTAATCTGAGCTATCGATCAAAATTCAAAAATCAATTATTTTTTAGATGCTCTTTCAAATGTATATTCTCGTTTTGCCCTCAAAATTGTTTGAAGCACACTTTACTCTTGTGCTTCATAGGAAAGATAGGAGAAATGGTTGCCATGGTAACAAAATATAAATATTTTCCCATACTTATAAATTTTACATCTGAATTCAAATATTCCCTACTGCCGGGAACTAAATACATGTCGACACAAAAAATCTGGTGTGACAAGCACAGTACACAACTTTCGATTACCGAAGGTAAGAGAAAGTTGTGTGCTGTGCGCCAGTCACACCAGATTTTTTTTATTGATCTGCCCGGCATGACTAGTAATTACTCTATTAATTAAAAAGGGGTGAAATTCTAACCAAATTTTATATTCTTATCGGTTTGGGAGAAAAAGAAAACGGTGGGAAAGGTTTCTCAACATGAGAAGAATTTAAAAAAAAATTGGTCGCCCCCGATTGATTTCTTTTTTGGAAAGGAGGGAAGTATGTCTGCTGAGAGGTACAGTGAGCGCCACAATTAAGTCCTCACCTGATAGCTAGAGCCTTGAGTATATTGTATAGTATATGGTGTATAATGAAATAATTTTAAAGACAGCAAAAGTAAAACGTAAAATCTGACACAGATGATTTTATTTTACGTTTTCAAATTTAAAATTTTTCACCATATACTATACCATATACTTATGGCTATAGCTATCAGGTGGGGACTTAATTAATTTATGTATAATACAGAACTCCACAATATGACTCAATGCTCTGTCATTTGAGTTCATACTGTATTGTTTGTAAATATTTAAATAATTTACTTTTTCTAACTGTAGGCTACTTCAGCTCAACAAGTGGACTGATGATGGCGTTATTTAATTAAAGCCGAAACTGTTTCCTAAACAGAGAGTTTCATTTCGTTGAGGCTAGCTACCTGGCTGCCTGCTTCTTAGAAGTTATTTTGTATAGTCAATTAAGAAAGCCTTTTGAGAGAGGACTTTGGCTGGGTGTGTATGTAAATGAATGTATTTTTTTAAATAATTTAGATAAAGCGCCTCCTTAATTTGATCGATCTAGCACGTTATGTTTTTAAATTATCGTATTCGACATAAAGACAAAATTCCTAAAACATCATATTAAGATAAAACAAATCAAAAAGTTTGTTGACATAAAAAATCTTGTGTAATAATACATTACAAAACTTTTGATTATAGAAGATAAGATAAAGTTTTGTAATGTCGTCACATCAAAATTTTTTCTTTAAAAAATTTGAAAAAAGTTTTTCATTGTCATAGAAAAAGCAAGGGTCCAAGTCTCCCACTGATTGGTCCTCTAGACAAAAAATTTTAATTATTTTTATGCAAAAAAAAATATTTTAATTAAGAGACTCTCTCCCTTCCCTCGGTAATTTTTGAATATATACAGCACTGAAAATTTAATATAGGCCTAATTTTTTAATTTAAAATTTTCATCATTTCAACTTATTTAATCAGCTCTGTAAATAAATTATTTTCTTTATTTCTAACAACAACAAAAGTAGTTTGTAAAATTGTCATTAGAGTTGTTATATATGCCTTTTCTTATTAATGCTATTATTAAAATAAATTAGAACTTTTACAGTCCTAATCTTATTTAAAAGTTATCCACTTGAAAAAAATATTGCGATAAATTTGACTATATTTTAGTTAAAACAAAGTAGCTTTTAACAGAAGCCTCATTCATTAACAAAATGTCTTGAGAGATATACATCTCATTCGTTTGATTAAAAAAAAAAAAATGTTTGATTATTTAGTCGTATCACATAATTTTAAGAGAAATTTAACAAACAGCAGAGAAGTAGGGAGATGGATGTAGCACGTGACTGGCGCAAATTACGTGTTTACATCACAGTCTATTTCATTTAATTGTAAATAGAAAGAGAGAGAGAGAGGCAAAGTTGAATTGAAATAGTTTCCAGGATTTAAAACACTAATTTGAAAAATAACTTTGTAGGAAATATGTGTGACGTGGTGGTGAGGGTGGGCATTAATTTAAGGGTCGATCAGGCTTTTGGACCAACCGACTTTTCATCATCCCCACTCTCTGGTCATTTTCAATTAAAATATCCAAAAACATCAAGAGAGAAAATGTGGCATTGATTAAAACAAACATATTATTCCTATTTCCTCAAGAGAAATAGTAAAAAAAAAAAAAACAATTTGTAGCAGTTAATTAAAATTTATTTATTAATTTTGACTATTAAAAAAAATATTTTTTTTTAAATTTATTTAAAGACTTTTTCGGCATTGGAGGCCTAGAGACATGCGTAGAGAGTCTCTTTTAATTAATTCTTTTAAAATTAATGGTATCAATAATGAATATGTGAATGGCTTCTAAGCCTTTTTTGGTATTAGCCTTCTTTTTCTAGGATGGTAGCATTATTGAAATTGAATGTGTGCCCTTCACCGACTGCATGGGCCGACAAGGCAATGTGGTCTCTTTATTTTTAATATTTGTTTTTGTGTTGAGAGAGACGACGACATAAATATTGCCTTGTCTAACCAATATAGCTTAGATTATAATCAGCTGAGGATGGACCTAAACAGGACCGAAACGTCAGCACTGAGGGAATAATAAACGAAAATATAAATAGCTGCTCTCTCTTACTATTCTCCTTCTACCACGGATAAATTATGTTCGAAAATATATAAAATAAAATAAAAGGAAAAAAAAGGTTCAATTTAATAAGAGTTTAATGAAATAGGGTACCTGGAAGCGTAGTGATTGTGAGAATGAAAGCCAGTGGAGATTGGAGATTGATGGTACGAGTAGATTCAGATTTTAAGGTAGGCGTTCCCAGGTGAGTGGTTAAATGAGGAAAGCATGGAAATCAAGATAGCGTCATTTCTGGATGGAACAAACGTAAATCTGATGTTAAGCACTTGCCCTCAAAATGGCAACTGAGCCGTCAACGGCAAGTAGAGAGACAAGACAGCGGAGACCTTCAGCTGATATATGACGCGCTGAGATTGGTCAGCTGGCTCAGTGTTTTGGCCAATCACAGGACTCGCTTGTCCTGGCGCCACTTCCCCACTTGCAAGCACCTGTGACGTCATCAATCAAATTTAATATGAATAATTAAACCAATAAAAAAAGTGTGGTTTAACCACACGCTTTTGTATTAATGATATGCATGTTATTACAAGGAATAATTTTAAATAAATTAACATGTTATGAGTGATTCTAACAAAATGCCTAATAATAATACGTATACTTGAGAATTCACAGTGAAAGTAAAATATATTTTACTCTCTCTCTCACTCTAGAGCTCAAAAATCTATTCACAAAAAAAGATAATGATTCAAAATTTAAACCGGGTGTCAACAATTGGATTGAAATAAAAAAAAATCCCTGAAAATAAAAATTATTTTATCGCCATAAATAACAAGTTGAATGAGTAAATATTATAAAATAATCCACTCTCACTAAATTAAAACGTATTTTATTCGAGTTTATTTACAAACCGAGTTATATATATTTTTAATAGGCATTTGGGGAATATATATACGTATACATATGGGGTATGAAGTGATAACTGACCTGCCAGCCCCTTCTCCATCATCATCATCATCATCAGCTTCGAATCGCATCCAATTTCAAACAAATCACAATTAAAAGTCAATGCAGTTTAATCTCCGTACGATGAAAATTGCCGACGAAATGACGGAGGAAATAACTGTACGGATTCATTTCATTGGGTTCATTCATTAAAAAAGTGTTTCTATGAATGAATGAATTAAAAAAAAAAAATAATAAGAGAAAGTAAAAAAAAGCGCAACTTTATCAATTTTATTATCACTTTTACAATAATAAGAAATTCATTTCATCAAATAACCAAAATTTAAAGAATTTTTTTTAAATTCAATTCATTGAACCGTATCGCGATCTCGGTGAATCGGAAGTGTGTGCTTTTGTGCCAAGGCCTATCCTGGTGAGACGATAAAATACAAAAAAAAAAAAAAAAAAATTAATATCAGGCCTTGAGCTCTATTTAGTGGAACAATGCTTAAATTTTTAGGCTTATGCAAAATTAGATTCGAAGGACTTATAGTGGTAGTTCAATCAGGATAGGTGAAAAAGAAGAAGAAAATTCGCAGCTAGTTGTATTTCATTATCTTTATTCCCATCATGTTGACGTTTCGATCCCGGTTGGGATCATCCTCAGAACTAATGTGCACAACAAGAGATAAAGAGATTAGTATCGGGAAAACATTTTTTTTTCGGGGACTACATTGCACAAGAAAATCCAAATTTGCTAAGACTCTGTACAAGTAAACCTCTCGTTAGCCAAAATCAGTGCCGCCGACAGGCGGGGATGCAGCGTTTCGTAACAACTTAAGGGATATGAATCGAACTAATTGCTCTACCATGTACATAAAGAAGTTTCACTTCAAAAATGAATATTTAATCAATCCTACAACAAAAAAAAAGAAAAAAGTTTATGAGAATTTATTATACTTTTTTATTATATTTTTTTTTTTATTATTATTTTTTTTAAATTAATTTATTTCGAAAATAAAACTTTTAGACATTTAAATTAAAAGTATGTTAACAAATAAATTATTATTAAATTATAATAAATTTCTACTTTAATAAAAGATCTAAAATTCATTGCTCCAAATATCAATTTGTTTCTGTCAAGTAGCGCTAGCTTTGGAGATTAATCTCTTAACTTTTCCCTTGTTTGAGAGACAACAATTTGGTCACTAAGTTTTACCGGTGAGCTAATGTGGATGTGCGTGCGTGTGTGTGTATATATATATATGGTATATTCTAAAGAGTGAGAGAGAATATATATATTTAACCTACATAGTATATTCCTCCCATTTTAAACATCTGGACCGCCTTGGAGTTTATTTATCTCCCCATCTGTCACGTGACGGATCTATAATTAAATTTTAAGTTTATATATTTTTAATTAAGTATAAAATTCTTGATTAATTTTGAAATAATAATAAATTATAAAATGTAAATAAAGTGAAAGAGAGAGAAGAGAGGATTCTTTATATTGTGCATTTTATTTTCCACAGTAAAAGTTTTATTCAATTAATGAAATTTTAATTAAAACTATTATTTAAAATTATGACTGAATAATAGGGATTTGTTTTTAGAATGCTGGTGGTTTTTAAAACAAATTTTGAAATAGTGGAAAATTCAACATTTTGAAAAAAAAAAAAAAATCAAGCCTAAAAGATTTTCTATGTATTTTTTATTAAGGTCTTTTCCGGCATTTAAGACCATTTAAGGGGCGAGTCTAGAAAATCGTTATTAGCATATCAGAAACTGTTTACTCTAGGCGGCAAGAGATGGCGTTAGTTCTGCCCATAGGAAAACAAGCATTTTAGCTCATTTCATTTGCCCTCAGGGCTTGGTGTAGAGGTTAGCGTGCGAACCTCGTATACCAAAAGTCGCGGGTTCGGATCCCAGGCAGTCCGATGATTTTATTTAAGGCATTTGGATACCAAATGGCTTAAATAAGAATGCCTGAACCCCAATATAGATAAATTCATAAATAACGGTTATCGTCAAAGTCTTATATGGCCTAAGTTGCCGAAAAGACTGAGTGAATGTGAGTGTGAATGAGAAAAAAAAGTGTGAGTTCATTTCATTTATATTTAAAAAAAAATGTAAAATTTTTCTAATAGAATTTTTTTGATTGTCTTAATTAAAAAAAAAAGTTATTAATAAAATTATATAAAGAAAATGTCTTATTAATTCTTAAAAAAAAAAAAAAAAAAAAAAAAACTTCATTAAAAAGTTTCTTAAAATGTCTAAATTATTTGATATACAAATTTAGAGACTCCCCCTTAATCCTCAACTCGCTTTTCTTTTTTTTTTTTATATAGGCCTAAACATAAAATGTACATCTCATAAATGTCAACAGATTTTAGATGAATTTTTTTTTTTTAGAACATCATTTTATCATATGTTTAGCCCTCCTCTTTCTCTCACACTCGATTTAGATAAAATTCCACAACAACAAAAAAAAACTCCATTTTTCAATTTATAGACAACAAAAACAAAACAGGCTTTCACACTAAAGATTATTTAATTCGATATAAAATCGACAAAAAAAAAAAAAAATTCAATATATAATAACTTGTAACTAAAAAACAAATAGAACTAGTAATTATTCGTTTATTTAAGTTCTATCTTGTGTGATTTTTATTTAATTAAAAAAAATTTCAGATACTTTTTTTCTAATATAAAAGGAAAAGTTTACTTAAGTAACGCACGTAAAAAAAAAGAAAGATTTTTTTGTTGATACCAGCCTAACAAAAAAAATTCAATATAGAGTAAATCACAGTGTGTTTTGTTAAATGATTATCCAGTT
The DNA here is from genome assembly GCA_023213315.1 of Euborellia annulipes. NCBI lineage: Eukaryota > Metazoa > Arthropoda > Insecta > Dermaptera > Anisolabididae > Euborellia > Euborellia annulipes. Next base: position 7,955 of record JAKCPI010027034.1, read on the forward strand.
TTGTTTTCTGATTTTATGGCTCCCAAATTGAGTTACTTTCTCTCTCTCTCTGTTTAGGGCGAAAAGGGTTTAAGGATTCTGCAACAGTGAATTCCATTATCTGTATGAAGCGTGAAAGGGTATGGGTATGAGGTGAAAGGGCAAGTGTGGGGGATGATCCCCAGGGCACGTAATCCTAGTGAAATTTCCCTTCTGCCTGAAGGGATGCCTACCTGCCTATCCACCCACTAAACTCTTAAAATATTCATTCTCTTATCAGCGAGGCAAATTAGCAAATTATTTCCTCATTGCAACATTTACAAATACAATTTGGAAATAATTCAAACAATCTAATGTTGTATGTTTATATGTATAATAGATTGTTAAATGCCCACTTGCAAATCTCCCATATTTTTCCGATATAAACAAACGAAATTAAATATTCCCGTGTTATGAGATTGTTAAATAATTGAACAAACAACACATTAAAAATGTAGAAAATGAAAGGATAACAAAATAAGAACTAAAAACAAATAAACATTATTAAATAAATAAAGTTAACATTTTTAAAGTTTTTAATTTTTAGTGAATTTGCAAAAAATTCCAACAGAGAGATTTGATTATATTTTTTTTTTAATATGGTGGATCGGTACAATTAAAATTATTTGAAAAAAACACTACAACAAATAAATGTTATTTTGGAAAAAATTATATTATAAACTTATCCATGTCTGTAAATTTTAAAAATCTGTGAATGTCCCCCACCAAAATAAGTTAAGCCAATCACTCTCAATTTCTGTTTAGATGCCTATAAAAGAAGAGGAGGTTCTCTCGCCTTTCTATTCCGAGATGCGACAAAGAAAAAAAAAAGGTACAAATTCCCTAAGAGGAAATAAAATAAACAAAATTTACAACAGAGTTATTTTCGAAACTAGAAATTGGAGATGCGGTAAGGAAATCGTTATTAGACTTCTCAAGAATCTAAAGGATAAGTGTAGGCCAGAAATTGCAGAAATAGGCCTATATTAAATTTTTAAACCAGAGTAAGAAGAAAGAGGAGGCGATTAAGTAGTTAAGCTCATAATCCTGAGTTGAAACTCGAGTTCAAATCCACTTCATGGCAAAAAATTATCCAACTCGATTTGAGGTGCTTCCTTCTAAGGAAAGAAACAGGTTCAGACCTCAGTATAAAAAAAAAAAAAAATTTGTAGGATAGCAATTTAGGAAAAAAAAAACATGCATTATATGCAAAATCCGAGCCCTACTTACTAATGGCTGAGGAGACAGAGAAAGATGAAGAAAGTTGTAGTGGGATTTCGATTAATTTTCAAATGATAATAGAAATTATAGAAAAAATTATATTTTGGTCCTTAGGAAAATTATCGTCATGTGTTGGTGTGATTCAAGTCACGTGACTCTTTTTTTTTTTCTCTCTCTCTATCTCTCTCTCTCTCTCTCGTTGTTTCATTTGATTAGTTGAAAAGATAAGAAAGTTAGGCCGAGCATATCCTTTACATATTATCTCATCTTACAATCATCCCAACTTCTTCTTCCCTTCCACATTCATTGTCCTGCTACTTTGGTTGTAAACTTCGATTAAAATACCTTTTTTAAATTTATATAAGCCCGGGAGCCGTGGCTCAGTGAGAAGACATTAGCTTCTCGCACCGGAGTCCCGGGTTCGCTTCCCATCCCAAGCGAGAAAATTTATTTCATTTGATTTGACTACAAATCATTTGAAATAATTAGGGATGGGGTCTAAATGGCCTTAGATGCCGAGAAGGACCTTTAAAAAAAAAAAAAAAAAAAAAAATTTATATAATATAGATTTATTCATGAGAAATGTTAAAATTTTATATATTTGCCTATTACTGTATTTAAAAATATTTTTTTTTTTTTAAACATTCACACTTTTTTCTCATTCACACTCACACTCACACACATATTCACACAGCCTTTTCGGCAGCTCAGGCCATATAAGACTTTTTACGATATCCGTTATTGATAAATATACATATATGGGGTCCAGGCATTCTTATTTAAGCCATTTGGTATCCAATTGGCTTAAATAAAATCATCGGACTGCCTGGGGTCCGAACCCTCGACGTTTGGTATATGAGGTTAGCACGCTAACCCCGCGGGCATTTAAAAATATTCTAAATATTTTATAACATATTTTTGTGTCAAGATATTTTTTTTTTAACCCTTTTCGGCTACAGAGGCCATTTAGGGGTTATTTCTTTATTAGTATACTTTTTAAATTACAAGTACCGATGGCTACCGAGGGGCATTCCACACGCTGATTGCTCGGGGTCACCAATCCCGAACTTTCGCCGAGCTCGGCATCACATAACGGCAGTGTCAAAATATAAGCGAACGTTTTCCAAACTGGGAGGTGCGGACTAGTCTAAGGCGAGGCCAGGGACGGATTAATGCAATTTTGTCGGTGGAGGAGTTTTTTTTTTTATTTTAAGTTATTTTTCTGCATCGGAGGCCATTTAGCACGTCCCCGAAGGATCTTCCTTTTCCCTCCAACCCTATCCTGCGTTTTTGCAACCGAGAAGGATAAAACAGACCGGCCCATCGCACGGTCTGACCCCTGTTGAAAAGAGGAAGGAAGAGACAATCATACAAAGAACAGAAAGGCTGCCTGTCCCAGCTCGGGCAGCTCGTGGTCGCCATCCACGTACCCATAAGATGTGGGCCCCTGAGTGACCTCTACGCTAGCCATTTTTCTTATTTATTAGAACACCTAGTAGTTAGACACCACGAGCAATACAAGAATCGCTTGACCCCACCCCTTTTCCCTTAGCATTAGTAGTTATGTAGAGGGGATAAGAAAAAGCACCAGCTAATTGGTTCTCTTTGCTTAAAGGGGCGGAGCTTCCTACTTACTATCTTCCCTTCAACATATAGTGATTGGTCGTTTGGGAAATATAGAAAATACAAAAACATCGGATCCAAAAATAATAAAACGTGAAGATGCATCAAAATCTCGACATCGAATTTTTGACATGAATCCAAACGCTTTCTCTCTATATATTTCATATATAGGGTAAGAGAAAGTAATATCGACAATAATAATTTGGACATTCACCGCTTTTTTTACTTTCTCTTACCCTATATGGACCCTGTTATGCATTAGTGTGTCAAGTGCCAAAAAATTAAAAATTGAGTTAGGCATGGAATATTGTTTCAAATGCTATAATTTTAGAAATTTTCTGAAGAACACTTTACTCTTGTACTTCATAGGAAAGATAGGAGAGATGGTTGCCATTGTAACAAAATATAAATATTTTCCCATACTTATAAATTTTACATCTGAATTTAAATGTACCGTACTGTCGGGAACTAAATATAGGTGCGACAGACACGCCAGATTTTTCTTTTTTTTATAATTTGCCTTCTTGGCTACTGTGGTCTTTTAAGGATTATACTAAACAGTAGGCCTATATATAAATTTCAATTTGGTCCCTATAGACTACTAAAAATTCAAGAAAAAGAGAGAAATATTTTATTTGAATTCCAGATAATTTTTTTTTTTAATATTTAAATATGAATGAGCCAAGAGGAAAAAAATTATCTTGAGGTTTTTATTTACTAATTAATGATGAAGTTTCTACTCGAAAGAATACATAAATTAAGAGAACAAAATGAAAACTTTTATTCTTTACTTTATTAAATAAATAATTATCAAGTTGTATTTAAATTAAGGTCGAATTCAATTTTTTTTTTCCATTAAATCGCCAGTAAATTGTGTGAAATTATTTTATACACCATCCTAGGGATTTTTCTAAGAAAAGAAGTTGACCATAAAGAAGAGAAGATAGGGGAAATATGGCATAGGATAGAAAAAATGGCAATCTTAGATCCGGTTACTCGTGGGCGCATTACGTACTCACAAAATATGAGCCTTTGAATTCCCTTTCTGTCAAGTCAGTTTGTTAAATTTTCTTAATTCTTTCTAATATTTTATCAACGAAATGAGTGAATCACATTCAGTTAATGCGTGCATTGTTAATAATAAAGCCTTAATAATGCTTCATACTCAGATAATTATCTTCACTTAGCAGCTACTTTGACTTCAACGATTGGGCTGGCAATTCTCTTTACTTAGGATCTAACTGCAGTCGGGTACAATTTCTTTTCGTCACAAGTTGAGTTTCCCATAGGAGGAGTTTGGCCAACTTTAGGGTCTGCGTTGGATCTCCTTGGGTATTATTCCAACCAACTTAGGGATTAGATGCGAAAGCCAGTTAGCAACTGCAATTTTTACATACGAATATTATACAACGGTGAATTAGAGAGAAAAAGATTCTCTTTGAAAAATAAATTTAAAAAATAGAATAGGTAAAATACTAATTATTTTGTTGTTGTTAATCCTATATTTTTTTTTATATATAAATTACATAAAAGATGGTATTATATCTTTTACTTTACTTTAATACTATGGTACATTCATATCATAGGCGTAGCCAGGGGGGGGGGGGTTCAAACCCCCCCCCATGGGACCCAAGCCATGACTAAATATTTAATACAAATTATATTTCACATAGGGTAAGAGAAAGTAAAATATAATAATTTACTCTAGCTAAAAACACAAACCAAAATGATTTATAAATACCTTAAAATAATCTTAAATTTTTGAAAAAAATTTCTTGATCCCCCCCCCATCAAAAATTTCTGGCTACGCCAATGATTCATATCAATTATTTTAACTTTGTCTTCCCTCTATATATACAGTCTGTATATGAAATATATAGAGAGAAATTATTGGATTCATGGCAAAAATTCGATGACGATAATTTGATGGGTATACACGTTTTAAGGTCCCCTGAATCCAAAAAAGTGGTTTTCGAAACATGGACTATCTGTCTGTCTGTGAACAAAATATTTCAAGAACGAAAGGAGCTAGGAGGTTGATATTTTATATTTAAGTTAGGTACCCTCCTGGGACGTCACACGAAGCTTTTGATCAAAAACTGCTAAAAAGTAATAGTACTTTTTAAATTTTTTCGATTTTCTCAAAATTTGCTCCCACGATTTTGTTTAAAATTCAAAAATCATTAATTTTTTAGATGCTCTTTCAAATGTATATTCTTATTTTGCCATTTAAATCTTCTGAAAATCACTTTACTCTTGTACTCCAAAGAAAAGATAGGAGAAATGGTTGCCATGGTAACAAAATATAAATATTTTCCCATACTTATAAATTTTACATCTTGAAAATCGAATGTAAAGTACTATCGGAAACTAGCCCCCGAGTTTGGCGTAGTAGGTAGAGCGCCTCCCTCCTATACCAAACGTCGCGGGTTCGGACCCAGGCAGTCCGATGATTTTATTTAAGCCATTTGGATACCAGATGGCTTAAATAGAAATGCCTGAACCCACAATTTATATATTAATCACAACGGTTATCGTCTAGTCTTAAATGGCCTGAGTTGCCGAAAAGACTGTGTGAATGTGTGTGTGAGTGTGAGTGTGAATGAGAAAAGTGTAAGTATCGGAAACTAAATGTCGACACAAAAAATCTGGTGTGACAAGCACAGAACACAACTTTCGATTACCGAAGGTAAGAGAAAGTTGTGTGCCTATAGAGAGTAAAGGCGCTTCCTCACTATGTCGCTGTTTGCCAATTGGCAAAGCCGATACGATGTAGACGTGATGCAGATTGCTTCTAGATTATTTAGGCTAGTACATAGCTAAGTGTATTGTGTTTAGAAATCAAAATGTAGCAAAAAATCATGTTGTTAGTAACTTTTTATATAATAAAAACAAAAGGTATCCGATAATCGGCTACTTTCCTATAACAAAAGATGGATAAATCTTCAATCTTTTGAAAAGGCATGTACCATGATATATTTTATTCAATTAATTAGAATAAGATTATATCAATATACAATAGGCCTATATATAAAACTAAGAAAATTAATTGGGTTCAATATACGTATATATGATGCTATGTATATAAAGATATTTTGCCGTAAGAGGATTTGAACAAAATATTTCATTTCGATTAATCTCCAATTAGCGTTTTATTATATATATATTTTTTAAACATCCTTTTATTTATATTTTATATATAAAATATAAAAGAGGGTGAGTGGAAGGGATAAAATGTAATTTCAAATCACTTTTTTTTCACTGTATTTATATGCAAATTTTATTGTTGTAAAAATTTGAAAGGGAATTAGAGGGTGTAGTCGGGGAGGAGGGATGTTCGTACCTTGGTTGGTTAGCAGCTATATTTTAACTTTTGTTTGTGATTATAGCCTGTGGGATGGGAGTTGGGAGGGGAGCCTATTAAACCCTTAGAAAAGAGGGATTTTAAGCCTTATCGTCTTCGCAGGGATAGCTGGCCTTTTAAATATATAAATAATCCGTTTTAAGGGTTCTTTATTATATATATATTATCCAGACACTGATTTAGTATTTGAGAGGAGAGGGAAATTTATGTTAATTGGAAAAAAATATAGAATAGTCTACTAATTAAGTGGTTAATAAATTTGCTAGCGATATTGATAAATTGGTTAAATAAAAGAAATGCTTACTAACTGCTTACGGTATAATCAGGCCAAAATAAGAAATATGATGTGATTAGTATCACACACACAACTTTCTTTTACCGCTTTTGAAACAAATGTACATTTTAAAGAGCATCTAAAAAAAAAAAATTGATTTTTGAATTTTAATCAAAATCATTAGAGTATTTTGAAAAAATTGTAAAAATCTGAAAAAGTACATCAATAAAGTAATAGTACCCTTTGATCTATTATAATTAAGAGCTTGTTTCTTATGCCCCAGGAGGACATATAACTTAAACATAAAATTTTAACTTTCCTTCTTACTTAAATTTGTGCGTCTCGGGGTGCTAATTTTGGGAGATTCCAACGGCCACAATTTTCAAGCTATCGACCTCAAATTTTTTTAAAATTAAAGCTATTTAAAATATCTATAACCTATATAAAAGCCCTCTTTTTGATTTTCAAAAAACATTATTTTTTTTTTAAATTAATCGCATTAAATAAAAGATGCCCACGGGGCGTGGTGTAGAGGTTAGCGTGCTAACCTCATATACCAAACGTCGCGGGTTCGGACCCCAGGCAGCCCGATGATTTTATTTAAGCCATCTGGTATCCAGATGCCTGGACCCTAATATATATAAAAATTCATAAATAACGGTTATCGTAAATGTCTTATATGGCCTGAGCTGCCGAAAAGACAGTGTGAATGTGTGTGTGAGTGTGAATGAGAAAAAAGTGTGAATGTTTAAAAAAAAAAAAAATAAATAAAAATAAAAGATATTTTTAAAAAATTCGCTCTATATCTTAAAGATAATTAAATTAGTAATCATTGTGTTAAAAAATAATTAATTTTTTGCCTTTAATTTAATAGCTGGAACCTTTCAAATGAAATGAAATAAATCCCTTGTATCCCTATAGGAAAAATTAACGCCATCTCTTGCCGCCTAGAGTAACTCGGTAGTTAATCGTCTTCTAACGGCTTTTCGAGAAGCGCACCTTAAATTGAACACACACACATTCAGAAACAAACTATTTTGCGGGATCCACCTTTTTGAACTCAGGATGTCTCAAAACGTGTATTTCCATCAAATCGATCGCCATCGATACAAATAATTTATTCAACAATCCTACAAATGACTTATTCAGCCGAAAGGAAAATTTAAAAAAAAAAATTACAAATAAACAAATTGAGCTGTATGCGAAACTGCAACCAAATTAGGTCAGAAGTTCATATTTCCTAGTATTCAATATTTATTGGAATTTCAGTTTTTGTATGGATTTTATTTGTTTGTTTGAGATTTCGCTTTTTTATAGTTTGTCGTGATTTAATTTAATTTTGTCGAGCAATCAGTTTTCTGGGTATCGTATATTTAAATAAATAGCCGATTTTAAATATTAACTGGAATATTTTATCACCAAATAAAACTCAGGAAACTATTATTATAATCCATGCTGACGTTACGCGAATAAGCAAAATAAAATAAATAAGTTTAAAGTTTACTAGGATAGACTGAGTAAAGATTAGGGGGATAGATTAAAGCTAACCTAGTTAAAAGCTTCAAATTTGGAGGACTAGTCGACCCACTTTCACGATAATTTTTTAAATTTTATTCGAATTGGATTTTATTTTTATATAATTTTCTAAGATTCTATGAAAGTCAAGCATAAAGAAAATTCTTGAATGCTCTTCACCATTCTTCTTCTTCTTCTATCTTCGCCTTAATCCCGCAGTGTGGGGTCGGCGGGTAAGGGAACTGCGACCGGAAGAAATAGAATAGAATAGAAACCGGCCAGCCCGTCGCACGGTCTGACGCCTGTTGAAAATATAGAAGGAAGGGACAGACATGTAAAGAACAGAAGGACTGTCAGAGTCCCAGCTCGGGTAGCTCGTGGTCGCCATCCACGTACCCACAAGATGTAGGCCCCTGAGCAAGCTTTTTGCCATTCTAGAGATAAACTTATAGTCAAAACTCCGTATTTTTTTTCGACAATTTTCCAAATTTAAACTTACGATATTATCGTCAGTACATATGCAGACTAAAAAAAAATTAATTTTTACTTTCTCTTAATTTCGAAATATTGATGAAAATACAAGTTTCGAGTTCCCTGAATCCAAAAAAGCGGGTCCCACAAAATCTCTCTGTCTGAGTGGTGTTCAAAATAAAGCATAAGGAAAATAAATAACGTTGTTGAAATTCTCTAGTATTCTACTACTAGGAAAAATATAAGAAATAATTGACATGATAACAAAATATAAATATTTTTCTATTTATAAATTTTACATCTTGATATTCTAATGCCTTCCCCCTCTCCGTGGCCGAGATGCTAGAGGTGTGGACAAGACAAATGTCAATATTGATAGTCTTAAAGGGGCGCGAGTTGGCCGAAGCAGTCCGATGAATATTTAGTCAAATCATTTGGATACCAAATACTGTAGTATAAATAAATACGCCTGGTCCCTCTAAAATATCGTATATAAATAAGACTATCGCTAAAAGGTTTATATGGCCTAAGATGCCGAAAAATTTATTGCAGGAAACTAAATTTGTGTCGACACAAAATGACAAGAACAACTTTCAATAACCTGAGGTAAAAGAAAGTTTTGTGCTGTGCGACCAATCACAACAGATTATTTAAAATCAATTTAAATAAAAAAAAGACTACAAAAAAAATACAATTAAAAAAAAAATTCATTCATTGTTTTTTTTTTTATTTTTATCCCTCTACCCTCAGTATATATATATTCATACAAGTTTATATAATAAAGATTTATTTAAAGATAGGAAAGTTTAAAAATATTTACGGTGTAAATATATATTAATCCACTCTTTTTTTTTGCTCCATATATCTGCGCTTGTGATGGGAGGGTTGAAAGTATTTCGTTGTTAAAAGAGAAAAGCTTTTTTTATATAAAATATATTATTATATTTAAAAACAAATAATATTCACCCTATAAATATTTTTTACCTTTTATTCAATAGGGTTTTTATTGAATTGTAAAAAAAAATGATATAGAATTGAGATGTGAATAAAATAAAATGTATCAAAAGGCATTTTTTTTTTTTTTTTTTTAATCAAAAATGAATGTTATAGGCCTATTAATGAATATGTGTGTAAGAGTGTTTTTAATACTTTCACTTTAAATATTTATAAAGTCTCGAACAGGAGGAAGGAGATTTTAACTTTTGAATATAGGCAGCCTACGTGTTTGTTTTGTTTCATTTATCATACTAAATTTTTTTTTTTTTACTATTTAAGATAAGAAGCGACCAACTTGCTGAACAACTTATGATGAAACAAGAAAGAGATATACTTGTGATTTTTTATATATTAATTGAGATATTTTAAGGATGAAATGTTTTGCAAAAATACCAAATTTGAATCTTTAAATAGTTTTTTTTTTTTTTTTTTTTTTTTTCCTTTACATCTTAAGCCTATAGACTTTCAACGATACTCAATATTATTTACGATATATGTTTAATATTCAGGCATATTTATTTGGTATCCAAATGATTTAAATAAATTCATCCGATTGCCTTGGCGATTGAATATCATTATTGACTTCTTTCTACAACTCTATATCTCGAGCCCCTTCCCAGTGGTCGAGAGGCTAAAATTGTTGGCACATGTCAATAATGATGATCATGGAAGTTTAGGGGACGGATTCGGATCTAGGCAATCCGATGATTTATTGGGTCCATTTGGATTAATAAATATGTCTGGATCCTCTGACAAATATCGTTTCTTAAAATACTGCGAATTGCTTAATTGGCTATATGGCCTAAGAAACCAAAGACTTGGGGAAAATATATCTACCACCGGCGGGGGAGGGGGATGTGAAAAGTTAAACTTGATTTTTAAGAAGCTTAACTATATGTTAATATGT
>JAKCPI010027035.1:0-50544 GCA_023213315.1 Euborellia annulipes
CCCTTTGAGATACTGTAAAGGAAGTTTTGGGACATTGCTCCCATATTTAAGGTCTATGTTCAGGAAAAACAGTAGAAATAAGAAAAATAAGTGAAAACAATAAATAAATTTATTAGACTCTTGTGGTATTATTTTACAAAATGTTATTCACGCTATAATAATATAATTTGGATAATGGATTAGGTTTGAATATTTTTTTTTATAGAAGTTAGTATAAGATTGCATGATATTCATTTCCCAGATCTTTGTTTCATTTAGAAGATCACTTTACAAGAGAATGTAAATTAAGATCGAAGATGGCTCGATTATATAATAAAATAAATGAAAGAAATTTCAAATCGTCTTTTTACGTCAAATTGTTTGTGTGTCTTGTCTTGTCAATGAGAAAAATTCTTAAAATGAAAAAGGTATAATTAGGTAATTTTTGCATTATATTTACATAAGAGTTTTTTTATAGGCCTTGAATCTTGTAATATGCAACTAAATCACTATATAATGACCAGAGTCCGGATTTCTATGAAGTGAAATATATGCATGGTTTACTAAAAAAAGTAAAAAATTTCCGATCTCCCTTTTAGGACACCCTTTCCAATGAAGAACTGTGGCAATGACTGACTAATCTAGATTTGATTTTGTTGTATAAATAAAAAATTTATTTTAATTTTTGCTTTTTTTTAACTTCACAGAGCCTTTTCCAACTCTTTCAAAAAAAGATATGTTTTACTGTATATAGGCTACTAGACTTTTGGGGAATTTGAAAATTTGTTGAAAAAAATAATCCCAAAAACGTTTTTTCCACATTTTGTAAAATGTAGGGCCTATACGCGACCGGAAGATGTCAACCGATTTTGATAATTTTTTTTTTTCTTTCTTTTTGTCTATATACAATAATTCGCAACTTTTCCGCGCTATTACATCTTCGAAATAAAAAAAGAAAAAAATAAAAATCTGGTGTGACTGTCGCACAGCACACAACTTTCTCTTACCTTCGGTAATCGAAAGTTGTGTACTGTGCTAATAATTCGCAACTTTTCCGCGCTATTACATCTTCGAAATAAAAAAGAAAAAATAAAAATCTGGTGTGACTGTCGCACAGCACACAACTTTCTCTTACCTTCGGTAATCGAAAGTTGTGTACTGTGCTTGTCACACCAGATTTTTCGTGTCAACATATATTTAGTTTTCGACAGTACATTTGAATTTCAAAATGTCAAATTTATAAACATGGGAAAATATTTATATTTTATTATCATGGCAACCATTTCTTCTATCTTTCCTCTGAAGCACAAGAGTAAAGTGTGCTTCAAACAATTTTGAGGGCAAAACGAGAATATACATTTGAAAGAGCATCTAAAAAAATCGTTAGAGCGAATTTTGAGAAAATCGAAAAAAACTGAAAAAGTACATCAGTAAAGTACTAGTACTCTTTGGCCGATTTTGATTAAAAGCTTATTTTCACGCTCTCGGGGGGTGTTTAACTTAAATATAAAATTTCAGCCTCATAGCTCAATTCCTTCATGCTTAAAATTGAACACATACACACACACACACACACACACACACAGACAGACCATGTCGCGAAAACCACTTTTTTTGGATTCAGGGGACCTCAAAACGTGAAGATCCATCAAAATCTCGACATCGAATTTTTGACATGAATCCAATACTTTCTCTCTATATATATTAACATATATATAGAGGTAAGAGAAGGTAAAAATGAGTTTTTTTCGGCCCACCCTAATATAGGCCTACATATACAGGTAAGAGAAAGTATAAAGATTGATTTAAAAATTGGTAAAATTTTTACTTTCCATTCCACCCCCTCCCTCCACCTTAAAAAATATTAATCAAAAATATGCACTTTAATATTTGAGTAGTTGGAAACAGAGTATCATGAAGGTTATGTCATCAATAAAATTTTTTTTAATACCAAATACTTAACAAGAAGTATAAATATAGCCTTAATACATCAAGTGATTATATTTTATAAATAATTTTTTTGTTGGTAACAAAGAATATTTAGATATTAACATTTTAATAAATAGTATATTTAAAGAATAAGTAAGAAGAAAGCCGCCATCAGTGAAGCATGACTAAACATTGAAAGATCCTCGGATGGATGGAGAAACAAGCGTTTGGAAGAAAGCCAGTTATCAACAAATTTTCAATGGGATATTGTGACAAAAAGAATGTTTAATGATCCCAGAAGCCAAAAAGTATTATAAACAAAAATAAAAATGTAACAATTATTAAGCTTGATTTTATAATAATATATAATAAGTTTAGCGATTTATTTGGAAATATCATATAATTATATTAAGCTAATATGGTATGGATGGCAACCGGGGGACGTTCCACACGCTGGTTCCTCGGAGCCACCAACCGAGATCCCACTTTGCTTGGCATTACTTCGCTGTAGTGAATAATTAGAGTTTGAGGACGTAATCAAGATTATTATTTAGCTTATTGCGATTAATCGGTTAAAGTGACACCTGATTGAAACAAATATAAGACAAATGTTTTTTTTTTTTTATAGTTTCGGTTCCAAGCAGGAAAAATTGCAAGGAAAAAGTCAAATAAAATTTTGATAAAATATGTAAATAAAAGAGAGTTAAGAATAAAATGGAGATGTGGCAAATACTAGACCAAGGGAATGGGACCAAGAGGAAAATCAAATCGAAACAATACTTGTGGGTTCATACTGTATTATTTTGCAAATATTACAGGGTTCATTTAGTTAATGTAGACAAATCCCCAGCAGGCATTGGATTGGAATATTGGATCTCTCCACAATAGCCTCCAGGTAACTCTACGAGGAGAGGGAGTTGCTGTGACATCCCGGACGTAAAGAAGATTCCTTCTCAGTGATGCATTCTTCGAAAGGCGTAGGCTACACACCGGTGCTGAGGGAGTCCCTCCATTAATTAGGACATCCTCCCTAGCATAGAAGAGGTTGGAAAAAGGAATCGGGTGGAACCAGAAGCAAGGACTAGTTCACTAGCTAGGAACAAACGCAGGAGGAGGAGTTAGAGATGGGAAATGATGTAACCTCACGGGGTGTGACAGTAAATGGCTACGGCCAGAGGCCAGTTGAATTTGAGGTGTGTGTCTTCGTGCATGAAAGCTCCTCGGGCAAATAAACAGGGATCCCGATAGGAATTTCAAATAATAATAATTACAGGACTTCTCTTTCAGATCGCACTGTACATAAGTACAAACAACGCTAGATACTGGGGAGTGTCAAAATACGTAATTACTCAAAAAGTGAACAAATTATAAATTAAAAAAATGTTTTTATTTAAAAATGTAACATAAAGGGACGACATATTAACATATAAATAAATTGCAAAATGGTCAAATCCTAGTATATATCAATTGAGAAAAACTTTCTCTATTAAACATCTCGTACAGTTCATAATAATTAGTATTGCATTAGCATATCTACATTTTTATAGAAATAGATTAGAAAACAGGTGTAACGCTATCTGTGATAAACAACAAACGCTAGTCAAGAGTCAACTTTACTTTTATTGCTTGGTAAATTTGTATGGGAACCTTTCTCTACGTTTAAATGAAGTGTTTTATTTTCCTCTAATGAAGGGATAGGCAACCAGCGGTTCGGTAATTCATTTTGTGAGGCCCACGAAACATTTTCGAATAGTTCTTCTTAAGTGGTGTTGCCGAAGTTGGTATTTATGAAAGAAAATCGCTAAATTTTCAGGAAATTTTTTTATTAGTTTTGAAGGTAATATTCCCAAATATTTCGGAGACCTATCGGCACTCCTTCAGTGGATTTCACCTCCTTCACCACGAATGCCCCTTACATTTAAAACGCTTGGAAGCGACTATCTTATAAGTTCAGCAATTATTAATTATTTTTGAGAGAATAATTAATAAATGCTGAACTTATAAGATGGTCGCTTCCAAGCCCTTTAAATGTAGGGGGCATACGTGGTGAAGGAGGTGAAATCCACTGAAGAAGGAATGCCGATAGGTCTCCGAAATATTTGGAAATATTACCTTCAAAACTAATAAAAAAATTTGCTGAAAATTTAGCGTTTTTCTTTCATAAATTTTCGAATAATTTTTAAAATAAGGGACGAAGATTATAATAAATTTTGTGAGCAAGAATTTGAATTATTAAATATATCGACGTGCTAATTAGTAAAGTGCCTAACTCCATTTTTGTTTATTCTTCAGGTGAGCCAAAAAACATTTCATTGTCATTGTTAGAGCCAATGTTAAACACATTTCGTGCTGCAACTTTTCGAACTGAAAAATTTGAATTACGCTCTTACCCAGTTCAGGGCATAACAAGAAAGATATTTTTCAACAGAAAATACAAAGGCCCCGGGTTTGGCGTAGTAGGTAGCGTGCCTACCTCCTATACCAAACGTCGCGGGTTCGGACCCAGGCAGTCCGATGATTTTATTTAAGCCATTTGGATACCAGATGGCTTAAATAGAAATGCCTGAACCCCAAATATATATATTAATTACAACTGTTATCGTAAAAGTCTTAAATGGCCTGAGTTGCCGAAAAGACTGTGTGAATGTGTGTGTGAGTGTGAGTGAGAATGAGAAAAAAGTGTGAATGTTTTAAAAAAAAAAAAAAACAGAAAATACAAAAAAATGATTTTCGAAAAAAAGTGGAGTTAAATACTTTTCTACTGAAAACGTCGATATAGTAATTTATTATAATTAAAAAGGTGGTGTTGAAGATTAAAGATTCTTTTTTAGGAATTATAAATTATTCAGATGGCAAAAATTGTATCCAAATATTTCGAAAACTTTTATCAGTGACCCTCCACTTTGAGTATAAGTGTAGTGAGGAGGTGGAGGTGGGCTTTTAAATTATCCGAAAATTTTAACCATCTGAATTAACCCTTATTCCTAAAAAAAGAAGCTTTATTTATCATTAATTATTATAATTTAACTTTTCTTTATTTTGAGACCAATAATTTTTATAGGCCTATTTGTAATTGTTGGTACAATATTTGAAATTTTTTACAATTAACAATTAACAATTACAATTTCAAAATTCTTCACACTCTGCAAATTGAAAGTATGAACTTATACTCTCGTTTGGTAATATTTTCCTTTTGTTTGATTATTGCTTTAATATTGTAATTTTATTGTTTTCATTTTGTTTTAATATTGTAATGTTATTGTTTTTAATTTTTTTCATATTGTATTGTTATTGTTTCGAAATTTTTGATTTTAATGTTTTTTATAATGGTACTTTTTGTTTGGCCTAAGCAGCCTACCTTTAATAAAGAAAAAAAAAAAAAGTTTTATTAAATTTTAAACAAATAAAATTGGGGATGAGAAGATTGTTCACTTTTCTTTTGGAAAAAATTATTCAATTTTTTCATTTTAAGTCTTATTGGCATCTTCGGCCATATAGACTTTAACGATACTGAAATTATTTAAATACGATATATGTGAGGTTTCAAAAAAACAATTTGCAAATGAGAGCAAGATCCTTTGATATAAAGCGTTCTGAGTATAATATTGTCAAAAAGTTTTCCTCCAAACTTTAGTTAGTTGGATTTTATTTTTATAATCTATAAGATTCAAGAATTCCTTGATGACATTAGTAAATAACACAGGGCCGGAACTAGGAGATTTTTTTAGGGGGGGGCAAAATTTAACTTGCCGCCCCCTCCTTAAAATTTTCTATACAAAATTCATATCATTTTACCTTTTTTTTAGTAAATTTTTCTTTAATTGCCGCCCCCTGATATCTGCCGCCCGGGGCACACGCACCCACTGCCCCCCCCCCTAGATCCGGCCTTGAAATAACATTTGTTTATAAAATGTTTTCAAAAAATTTTAAAATATGTCTCAAATTCGTAAAAACATTTTTGTATGTAAATCTAAAAAGGCTGAAAAACTTTTAGTTAAAATGAAATTTTATAATTTTTGGAGTATATTCATTATCTTGATGATTATAAAATTACAAACAAAAAAAAAAAAAAAAAATTGAATCGGGTCTCGATGTGAGATTGTAGATAAATACAGAGATTATCATGCTCAGTTCGAATGTTATCTCAGGTTCGGTCATTATACGGTATGCTATAGAAGCTCTTATGGTTTGTATTGATATATTAATTTGGGTTTTAAAATTAGAGGTTCGAAATACTTGTCATATTAATTTTTCCACTTTTGTATTGTCTAATTTCAAAAAACCATCAACTAGTAAAATAAATTGATTTTCGGTTTAACTCTGGTTTATTTGTAAAAATTACTAGTAAGTGATTAGTAAGTAGTAGGTAAGTTATTTTTACAAATAAACCACAGTTAAACCGAAAATCAAATTCTTTTACTAATGATAACAACTGTGAAAGCCTAAACTCCAAAAAAAACCATCCACAACAAAATTTTATTAAATTGTTTTCAATAAACAATAATAATTAAGTCATCTCGGATATATTTATATCAATGTTTATTGAAAGTTGATAATATTAATTTGAAAAAAAAAAAAAAAAAAAACAAACGTTGTTTAATAATGAGGTTCCCAAAATGTGCGTCATGGCGCTTCTGGGGCGCCGCGAAATGTTCGAATAATTTGTTTCATCACAAAACAAAAAAATTAAAAAAAAAAATTGATAAGATTAGAAATCTTGATTAAATTTTTCCAAGTTCAGTAAAAATTGAATATAGAGTAAATTGATGTGAAAAAATATCTGGAAGCCTTGAACACAAAATTAGGGAATCTAATGTATTATTTTTTTTATTCATGACACACCAGTGCCGAAATAAGTATTAAGCGTTGAGATTATGTCAAAAAAATAATTTGAAACAAATAACCGAGTGTTATTTTAATTATTTTTTTGTTGTTAGTTTAAATAATTTTCATTAAAAAAAAAATTAAAAATATTCAAATTAAAAATAATTAAGAAAAATATTTTTCACTAAATTAAATCTATTTTGAAAATATCTTCTTTAATAAAAAAAATTATAAAAAAAAATTAAAAGTTAACCTTGACTAGGTCAGGAATTATTTAGTTCACCCTTTGAATTAACATAACAAACAATAAAATTGGATCAAAGCAACAAAAAAAAATAAAAGAAGAAAAGGAAGAGAGATGAAATTGCGTTGTTGTGATGATAATTCATAAAACCAATGTGTGATTGTAGGGGAGTGGGTGGTGGGGGTGGTAGAGGGCACTGGCCTAGTTATTGGCGCGAATGATGGCTTCCCTCAGGAGACCCGGGTCCTCCTAGGGGATCTCCCTCGATTCTCTGGTCGGGTTTGGTCGACGTGACCCGGGAGCCAAGCACTGCTGCCCTAAATTCTTTCTTATACATAGATAATACACACACATATATATATTTGTATATAACAATTGCACATTTGTTAATTGTTGAATATCATCAAAAGAAATTATTCCACTGATGCTCACAAAAATAAAAAAAATAAAAAACTTCACTCAATTGAAAGAAAATAAACACATCGATGAATACACATGACACTTCATTGGTGGTTGGTAGTTTGTTTGTAAATAAAGCAGACTGTCAATGACTCACCTGGACTGGTCTGCCAACTTAGTCCTCCGATAAACATCTTCCTGTAAATAAAATAAATTAAATTAATAAATAAATGGTATTTGAGAAGAATGGGTGGGGATGAGAGGGAGGGGCTAAGGGTACGGAGGGGGGATAAGGAGGGGTGGGGGTGGTCCGCAATCAGCTGATTTGTTCAGAAGGACGTCGTCATCGTTATAGCAATGTCATCAACTGACTGAGTGTAATTATGATCAAATATTTAATTTTTTGAGGATTTATGACATTGTTACGTGAGTGAATATATAATTTACCCAGGATCGTTGGGCACTTCGGCCGGCGAGCCTCCAGCCACGCTCTCTTGCGTTTGCGACTCCATTAGAAACTGTATTTTGACCGTGTGTACGAGCAAACTACGACTACAACTAAAGGAGCGATTGGCCCGGCGGCGCTATTCGGTGCCTGGTCTACGGTTGCACTACCAACACGATACTGAGCGTTGTGCGAGTCGCGAGCGGAAACGTTCAGTTCGCGCGAGTTGCTGCCGCAAGAGGGGAGCAGGGGCTACGGCTACCAAACAGCCGCTGTGATTGGGTGCAATCCGTGCACCTTCCAGTGCGGCGGTGACGTCACAGACACCTTCTACGAGTGCGCAACACGCTCGGCGTGTCAATAGCTGGCAACCAGCCCGATCGGCGCGTAATTCTGCGCTTGAACCGCTAGCGGCATCTGGCGGCCCTGACTCCATTGTCGCGCACTCTCTGAGACGAGTGCTGAACTAATACGCACGTGGCAATCTCCCGGATTATTATAAATAAATATGCTCTTAGTCAATTGGCAATGATCTAAATACTTATAAGAAAAGATTGAAGAAAACAATTTATGAGTGTGATTGATGATTATATAAGTTAATGAATATAAAGATTTGGAGAAATGAATCTTCTTTCGTAGCCTTATTCCCGCAGGGCGGGGTCGGCGGAATTTCTTATTGAATAAAACAGTAGGGGTCGTCCAGATATTACGTAATTAGGGGGACGGGGGAGGGGTCTGGACAAAACGTTATTTATTGTGACATGGGGACCCGGGGGTTTTTCTAAGTGTGACATATCAATTCAAAGTTGAAAAATTTTTTGAAAAAAAAGGTCGAATGATTTTCACAACAGGAAAAAATCTGGTGGGACTGGTCGCAGAACACACAACTTTCTCTTACCTTTGGTAAGAGATAGTTGTGTGCTGTGCGGGGCTCCTAAAAAGCCTGGGGCCCATAGGTGATCGCCTACTCTGCCTAATGGGTAATGCGGCACTGCCTAGCTCGGGTAGCTCGTCGTCGTCATCCACGAACCCACAAGATGTGTGCCCCTGAGCTTATTTGGAGAAATGAATCTATCTTTCTTCAGTGGCGTACCGAGGGGGGGGGGGGGGGGCGTGGGGGCGGTCCGCCCCAGGCCCCGAGCCGGAATAGGCCCCCATATATTTATAAAAAAAAAATTTAATGAAAATTTCCCTTTGAGAGGCCCCGGGGCCCTCAGGGCTCAAGTAAAAACGGAAAAATTTAGATTAAAAAAAAAAAAAATTTAATGAAAATTTCTCTTTGAGAGGCCCCGGAGCCCTTGAGGTTCAGGGATATACGATATTTTAAAAATATTTTGTGTATGGAGAAGGATATTTAAAGATGAGCACCCCCCCCAAAAAAAAATTCAATATTAGGCCCCCTCTTCTAGTGCCGCCCCAGGCCCCCAACTGCCTCGGTACGCCTCTGTCTTTCTTATTCCACCCGGTGGTCCAGGGATCAATTTTTGGGGAGCGCGATCTCACTCATACCACCCCCACATCAGGGATTAGGGTGGACCAAAAAAATCCACTATTTTTTTTTTAACTTCCGACACTGAGAAATTGCTCTCCAAAGATGAGCTCTTAATTTTAATAGAAAGGTCCTCCTCATCTCAGTTTTCCATTTCAGTCCCATATGGTAAAATCCATATCTCGCCATTACTTGATCGTACAGAAAATTTCTATTCACATTTTTGTAGGAAATTGAACTCTCTATAAAAAAGGACTCCTGGGGTTAATCGATTACTCAAACAATTTAGAACAATTCATCCCAATGCGTACTAATTTTAATAGTTTTTTAATAAATATATTTTCATAAGTAGGAGAAGGAAACCAGCCCTCTTTTTCCACCATACACACTATTTTTTGCAAAATTTGGGCGCTGGTTTCCTTCTCCTACTTATTAATTTCAACTTCCAGCCCAAACTATCAACGAATATAAATATATTTTCTTTTAATTTATTTAAGATCTTTTCGACCCCCGGTTGTGGCGTAGTAGGTAGCGTGCCTACCTCCTATACCCAACGTCGCGGGTTCGGACCCAGGCAGTCCGATGATTTTATTAAAGCCATTTGGATGGCTTAAATAGAAATGCCTGAACCCCCAATAGATAATATATTTATATTAAGTATAACAGTTATCGTCGAAGTCTTAAATGGCCTAAGTTGCCGAAAAGACTGTGAGAATGTGTGTGTGAGTGTAAATGAGAAAAAAAAAGATCTTTTAGGCCATTTAGACCCCGTCTCTATTTATTTCAATTTAAAATCGTTCAGCAGTCGACCTACAAGAAATACTGTAATACCGATCGGAAGGAAAAATGAAAATTCTTTTTTGATCTTTTTCTCAACAAATTGATCAGCCAAAAACTTTACTTGTATCTTTTAAGCATTAACAAATTTATTTTTTCAATCAATTATTGAATAATGAACCTTCTTTTTACTGTATGATAATGAGTCCAAAAAATTACTCAGGGGCCCACGTCTTGTGAGTACGTGGTTGGCGACCACGAGCTGCCCGAGCTGGGACAGGTAGTCGTTCACTTCTTTAAGGTGCGCGTCTCGGAAAACCGTTAAAACAAGATTGACTCGAGGCGGCATGAGATGGCGTTAGTGTTCCCCATTGGAATACACGTAACTTGTTCCATTTCATTCTAGACTTTCCAGCTAATTAATTAAAGGCAAAAAATTAATTATTTTTTAACACAATGATTACTAATTTAATTATCTACAACTTATAGAGCTCCTTTTTTTAAAATATCTTTTATTTAATGCGATTAATCTAAAAAAAAATTGTTTTTTTTTCGAAAATCAAAAAAAGGGCTTCTATTAACAGTTATTTGTAGATATTTTAAATAGCTTTAATTTAAAAAAAAATTTGAGGTCGATAGCTTCAAAATTGTGACCGCTGGAAAGTCCCAAAATTAGCACCCCGAGACGCGCACCTTAATGTCTGTCTCTTCCTTCCTCTTTTCAACAGGCGTCAGGCAGTGCGACGGGCCGGCCCGTCCTATTTCTTCCGGTCGTAAAAACGTATGATAGGCTTGGAGGGAAAGAGTGAGGTCTGCCGATCCCGCGAGACAAGGTGAGGAGAGAAAAAGAAGAAGAAGAATGAGTCCAAAAAATATCGATGATGAGACGTGTAACTGTTTACTCGATCACTGAGGGGGGGGGTATCTGACTCTTTGTAAGAAAAAAAATCTGGTGTGACTGGCGCACAGCACACAACTTTCTCTTACCCTTCGGTAAGAGAAAGTTGTTCAACGTGCTGTCGTGCTGTCACACCAGATTTTTTTGTGTCGAGATATATTTAGTTTTCCATAGCACCTTAGTTTCAAACTTGACCACTTACATTTCATAAGTAAAAAGTAAATAAAGAGTATTGGCAGTGGCGCAAACAGGATTTGCTCTTGGGGGGGGGGGTGTTCCGGGGGGGGGGGGGGCTGATCTCAAAAATTTTTATGTGAAAATTTTTTTTTTTCGCGGAACCGAAGTTTTTTGCCTTGCGGAAAATTTGATTTCGCGGAACCAAATTTTTCCGCCCTGCGGGGAAATTTTTTCTAGTCCGTAAAAATATTTTACCTTTTTTTAGAGACGCTAAATTTTTGCCGCCCCGTGGAACCAAATTTTTCCCATGTGCCGCCCGCGGAACCAAATTTTTTTTGTATGCGCCGCCCGCGGAACATTTCCTCTTTTGCGGAACCGAAATGATTATATTTTTTCTTTTCTATTTGTAATATATATATTTTGATTTTTTTTTTAATCTTCTGGGAAAAACCCTAACCCCCCCCCCCTGGTTACGCCTATGGTATTGGATTAATGCATTGAGATTTATTCACCAAATAGAAAGAGAGGGAAGATCATGAGAAGCTGACTTTCTGTCCATCCATCGTCTAAAAATAAAACCTGGTTTCTAAAAATGTATGACATCACCCATTCTCAGAACCAATTAAAGACAGAAATAAAAAAAAAACAAAAAAAACAATAAAATTATTTTCTATTTTTATTATATTCATCAAATTAATAAAAATAAAAAAAAAACTGAAATACAGTCACATATTTGCACCAAAAATTAATAGGGATTTACAATTTTAGTGACTTAATCAATCCCTTTTTTAGCGAAAAAAAAAAATTGTTTTAAATTACATTGGATTGGAATTAATTAAGCAAAACCTTCACAATATGTTTTTTTTTTTTGGGGTCCGAACACGCGACGTCTGGCATCACAAAATGTTAATTCTATACCCTTGAATATGGGTAACTAGTGGTCGCCATTCACATACTTAGAAGATATAAGCCAGAGAGTAATCATCCTTACTCTTGGATTTCATCCAATCGATTAAAAGTTATTTCAAAGAAAATGATAGTAAAATAGATATAATTTCAAGAATTTCCACTTCTATGGAATTAAGAGAGCGAGGCCAGAGTTGGAGTTATTTAAGAATATTATTTATTTAAGAATAAGCTAAAGACTCCCTCTCCCTCTTCCAACCCCTACAAAATGTTAAAACTATTTCCCTGAGCATGGGTAGCTTGTGGTCACCAATCACATACTGACAAGATGTGAGCCAGAGAGTGAGAGTTAGGATGATTAAAAGTTATTTCAAGAAACGATTTAAAAAGAGATACAATTTAAAGAATTTACCCTTCTTTGGGATTATGAGAGGGAGGCGAGGTGGTGGAATTATTTAAGAATAAACGTTTATTTTTTTTATAGAAAAAAAAGGAAATTTATAAAAAAAAGTAAGTAAAAGAGATTTGAATACCTTGGATCGTTGGTGGAAGATGAATGCATATTAAAATGAGGATATTGGTGGGTAGAGGTGAAAGAACGACGCCATGAATCACAAACTAAACACTTTAGAACACAAGGATAAAAAAATTGCTATGCACTCTTCCAGCACTGAGCGCCTACTGAAAGGATGAGTGACGTCAGTCAACAATAGCATTTAGTGAGAAAATGTTGCCAACTTAAAGATTTTAATGCTTTGAATTTTAATCTATTTATCTTAAAAAACATATTAAATTTTGATTTTTCTTAAAATTAAGTTGTTTTTCTTAAAAGTTTTAAAAAAAGTAATAACTTTTCTTCTTTTTGTCGATAAACATTTTAGGTAGGAAATTTAAAAATTCTGGCGTGTACAGTAGGTATATTATATGGAAGAGAAAGTAAAAATTCTTACAAAAGAAGAATACAGGGAGCAGAGATATTTTTCAATATATAAAAACCAAATATCTGAAGAAATTGGGTCAGAACATATAATATTAACTTGAAGTAAAGGCGTGAGGAACTTCCCACGACCCCCATATGTTTGCTTTTTTTTAAATTTTTAAATATGTTTAAATATATTAAATTAAATATTAATGATTGGGGTATTTTATTTTTTTATTTTAATATTATATAGAAAACAGCACCAGATTCATCATCCCTCTGGTACTTTTGATACAATAACAATTTAATATATACCACGTATACATGTTAAAACACCACCTCTAAAGGAATATTTATAAAAAAAAAAACCGGAATCAGAAACAACATATCTTTATTTATTTTTTTTTAAATTTATATCATATTACTTAACAATATTTTTTTTGATTTTTAAAGAAATTTTTTTCTTAAAAACAAAAACTTTTTTATAGGACACTTATAAATTAAATTAATTCAAAGTAATAATTTTTAAAAATGCAAGAAACAAACTTTCAACAAAGATATTCATTAAATGACTCTCTAATCACACACTTAAACTAAACATTTGTTTACATTTTTGTGTTTCTTTTATAAAAGTAAGCTGATATACAATAATAGAGTTAAATGATGATGATAATGAATGCATTTACACCAATAAATATTAAAAGAGGTCAATTGTTTGACAAAAGACCTTTCTAACATTCACACAGTCTAAATATCTAATACAAATATGTATTTTTTTTTTATTTAAAAAAATAAATCACTTACATACAAGTATTTCACAATCATTAAACATAGTGACGACGGTCTTTACTAAAAAATTGAGCAGAAAAATTTATTTAAAAATATCAACATGATGAATTCATTGATTTGTCTTTTGTAAAATTGGTTTAAACCCGTTAGACAGTCAGATAAAAATATAAACTGCACAAATGTTCATTGTTCGATTGTAGGAAAAATATAAAATTCATTGTCTAAACCTGCAATTTTCCATTCTTTAATATCATGTCTTTATATTATTATTATTATTATTATTATTTTAGAAATAATTTTTTTTTTCAAGTGAGATATGAGATCATCTTTAGAAATATTCAACAAAGGGAAAAAACGAACGAATGAATGACTAAGGGAGAAGAGTGAGTGAGATATCATATAAATAATCGAAAAATTAATTAATAAGTGCAAAGGAAAGGAATAAAGAAGAAACATCATTTTTGTTTTCTCTAAAAAATTATTAGAATTATTTAGGTTTATACGTGGTGAATCTGTTAAAAAAAGATGTTTAATGAGTTCATGTCTCTTTAAAGATCCCAACAAACAGTGCACTGAGATTAGAACGTATGATTGACAAGATAATTAAAATAAATATGCTTTTTCTTCTTTATTCTTTCCAGAGAGGGCTAGCATTCAAGTTATGTCATGACGGCGCGTCCACACAGTTTGCCGTTTGGCCTTGCCAAAATTGTAGACGCAATCGTTGGCAAGTGACAATAGGCCAACCGTGTGCCAATGAAAATCGCTCAAGTCTCGGTCTCCTTCACATTGACACTGCCAACTAGCAAACAGCGGCATAGTGTGAACGCGTCTTGATGTGAGATGAATGCTTGGCATTCATTTTAGCCTCCTGATTGCCCCATGATTCTGTCTAATTATTTCACTGGAGAATTGTATCCTAACAAAAAAGTAATAAACTTTTTAATGAGTAAGTAGCTCTCTCACTTAGTCATTCACTTAAAAAACTTAGAGCTATAATCAAAATATAAAAATCACAAACATTAAAAACATGACTTGATAAAAACAGGTACATAATTAAAACTCAAGGAATCTCTTAAATATTATAAAACAATTCGATTTAGATTTCAATTACAGAATATTTATAAATTATGAATTAAAAAGTGCTTAGAATGCAACTTTTTTTTAATGTTACTTATATTATAAATAGATTAAATTTCTTTTTATCTGACAATGCAAGCCACTCTATTAAATATATGTTAATTACAAAATAATATTTTTATAACTAGAATAATTCGAATAAATAATTTTTAACATTGTAAAAAAGTTTACTAATTGATATTTGGCACGATAAATACTGAATGATGATTTTAAAATAATTAATGATATAAAATTCTGATTTAGATACAATTGCATACATATTAAGAAACACTAATTAACAGTTTCTTTTTTTTATTAGAAGTTTATAAATATATAATAAATAATGCAACATTAAAGGCAGGAAGATTATGCTAGATTAAGAGTAATAAATAGATTGCAGATTGAAATCTAAGTTCATAAAAAATATTTTGACATATTTTTATTAATCGATGTATTGAATTTACATTTGGACGCCGAGATTTTTTTTTTAATAAATTTAAGCACGTGGATGGATTCATTTATGGAGGATTCTTCATTAAATTCTACATAACTTAAACATCTAAGAAATGGGACATTTTAGATTTTATCTGTATTATAATATTAATAAATAAAATAATAATACAGGCATTAAAATAAGTATTACTAGGGATAATATACAAAATATTCTATTTATATAACAACTTTATCTCATTTAAAAAGGTTTTTTTCTTTTTACTATCTCATTAAAATTGATCATATAAATATAAATTTCCTTCCTTGATATATATTTATATACAGAAATCAAGATGACGAATTTATATTTATATGAATTTGTATTCACATAAAATTAAAAAAAAAAAATTAATAATTTGGCGTCATATATCAAAGGCACCTTGATATATTTTAAATGTTATATTTTTTTATATTATAGTACAGAAATGATATATCACTTTAAAACTAATTTTAAAGAACTGATGGCAAATAGATTAACCAATTTATCCTTCAAATATTGAAAAGATTTAAAAATAAACAGAATTTAACAGAATAAATTTCTTCGATTAGGATTATTTCAGAAACAGTAAATAAAGGAGGTACAGTGAGGGACAATATTAAGTCCCACCCATGCATTTTCTACTTGTGATTATTTCATTGTTTTAAAAAAATATTATATATTTTTTAATGGTTCTAATCTAGAAAATTTCCAATGAAGATTTTCATTTTTTTTATAAAAACAATGAAATAATCACACGCAGAAAACGCATGGGTGGGACTTAATATAGTCCCTCACTGTACATAACTTTTTAAATTTACATTATTCTAAAGAAAATAAAAAAATGGTAATACAATATGATAATTCTAAAATACTTAAACTACTAAAGGAAGTACTTATTGTCTTTTGTATCATATTCTTAAATGTTGTGAGGGTATAAATAATAATAAAAATAATTGTCATTATATGACGTAAAATATTTTTATATTCATAAAATAAATAATATTAAATGTGTCCCTAAATGGAACCTGGGTTCGATATATCTCCATTGTACTGCACAAAAATTTACATCATATCTCTTTAATACTCATGGAATTGATGGTTCGGATGTTTTAATGTGCAATACTATCTATAGAAGTAGTAGCAATTGATAATGAAGGAGAAAATGAAAATAAAAATACGAGTGTCCAAGAAAGAGGTCAACAATAACAAAAAGAAAGTTCAGAAACAGAAAATAGGAAATAAAAAGAAAAGAAAGAAAAAAATATTGAAGAGAATGAAGAATAAATTGGAGATGTTCATTAGGAAAAACATTTATTTCAATTTAATTGATTAGCAATCAATTGAAATAAATAGGGACGGGGTCTAACTAGCCTCAGATGCTGAAGAAACAAATAAAAAAATTCGATGTTGGCTGTGTCGTCTACACAGCCGGTAGTCTTTTAACGTGACGTCTATTTCCTGATTGCGAACGAATTTTTTTTACTTTGTTCCCATTAATTATTTTATAATTTAGACAATTTATAATATTGAATTAATACTGATTTTCGGAATCTACTAAACCTTCAAATAATCCCGCAGCGCGCTCTCACGCGGTAAAATGAATAATAGGAAGAAAATACATAGTGAAATCTTTAGCTGAAGAATAATTCTTTCTAAACGTATATTCAAAATAATTATACCTCTTAAGACAGAGGAATTATTCAATCCGAAAACGAGCAATTTTTCATATGCTTTTATCTAATTTTTTCTAACATGCCTCCCTAACTGGTCCCTATACATGCATTGTAAGACGTTGTCACGTCAAACAATTGAAGAGAATGAAGAATAAATTACAAAGTGAACCGGAAGGTTTTTGAAATCTACTCGGCTTAATGTCTAATAACACCCAACAATGAATCATCAATGATTAAATAAAGAATACAATATAAAGAATGGAAAGAAGCAATAGGAAAATTCCAACGAGCTATCTGAGTAAATATTTAGATTGTTTACCTTCACAAAACTGGAAAGCGAGAAAAAGGATAATCCAATATCTAATTTTAACGAAAACTTTGAATCTAGTTGTGAGAAGAAAAAAAAACGAAGTATTTTCGAATGCTAATTGGATTGGCAAGATAGGAGTTCAATTCTTTGCCGGAAACCTTGTGCAGATGGGAAGTACCACGCCGCGAGTATCGTGTTTGATTAATAATTATTTACTAACATACATAACGTTGACCTTCATTTTGTGTCTTCCTCCTTTAAATATAGAGAAATTATAACAATAATAGCGAATATTTTTTATAGAATTGGATATTTATTCAAAAGTATACTTATTATACTAAAAGTTTTCTTTCAATAAAATACTAGTTAGGAAAAAAAATATTATTCATTACACCCTATATAAGAAAAATAAAGAAAATGGAAGACCTTTTGATTATTATTATATTTATTTAATATAGGAATCACGTTTATTATATAACTAAATTTATTAATAGGTTACCCAACTTTTTTGGTTGATGACTCCGCTAATATAAATCAGAATTTTTCGGGACTCCCCTAAATCAAAAGCTTGATTTAATATTCAAATAATTTCCAAGCTCTCCGGGGAACCACACCTCACAGTTAAGGAGACCAGCGCGAGTTAGCAAATTTTCTTTTAAAAAATTGGGAATATTGTAAAAGATTTCATTCAAAAGAATAGAAAAATTTTTTTCCTATCAGAAGAATTTTTTTCGTTTTGTATGAAAACTAAATATATTTAATTATAATATTAATAAATAATAATATTAATAAAAAATATAATATAATTATTTTATTTATATGTTATCTAACCCCTCTCCTACCAAAAAACCCTAGAATTTTTAAAAATTTCTTAGTAAATTTACTATTTCAAGAGTGGTTCCTTTACTTTACATAAAAATATTGTAATTTATTCCTTGGCAGAGGACAAGGAAGATAAAAGAGAATTAAGTGATATATCATGTTGAACATGATTGCCACAAATAGCAATATAATGCATCTTTAAATAATCAATTGAACTATAAATGAGATAAAAAGCTGTTAAAAGTTAATATTTATGTATATTTATAAATTTTGAAAAAATAAATAAATAAATAGGAAATTATTTAAAGAGCTTTCATTTCTTCAACAAACTGAAGGAAGTCTATATGCTACATATCAAGACAATTTTCAATTATCAACAACGTGAACAATTGACCCGTGATCTATAAATAAATAAATAAATAAATAAACGTAAATTTATTTTATTTAAAATTTTTGCTTGATGATTCTAATAGTCATCAGATATGTTAAAAGTGCAGAAGAAAGAATATAATTATGTGTGAATGAATATGACGTTTTTAGATCACACTCCCTCTTTGAAAAATATGGATAAATATACTTATTATCCCTGCATCATATATATCTACTTAGGATTGTTTCAAAAAAAATTTTTAAAATTGCTCTTGGATTGAATATAATAATAATAATAATAACAAACGAAAAATCATTATGTTAGTATGTTAAGCATATATACAAAATTTAGTATTATATTTATTTAAAAAAAATTTTGTAAATAATGCAAACTTTTGGCCCTAACCACGAAAAGGAAAGGGTGGAATACAATAAATAAATAGATCTATATAAATATAAAAAATAAAGCAAATAATCTATTGGTTTTTGTTTTTATTAAAGCTTTTGTGGTTATGGGAGTTTTTAATTATATAACACATTTTGTATTAATTATTTATTAAAAATATAAATACTGTACAACGTTTCGGGATTGCTTATTCTGCAGTCGTTTTTAAGTACTGTGCACTTGCTCCAACTCTAATGAACTAACCTTTAAGGGACCGTTATAGGCATTTTATATACAACAATGGCGCTGACGTCGTTGTATATCTTAAGGAAATGGATTTGCAGCCAAGGAGAATGAAAAAACTATTTAGTTTCTTTCGGTCGACGTTTCGGACGCCAATCGCGTCCTTCCTCGGGACCAAAGATTGTTAGAAAGCACACATAGATTTTGTTGCGGCATACATAAAATATTTGAACAATATTGATAGTGGCATCTTTTTTTGTCTATGGGAAAGCTCTCTGTGCGTTATTTTTTCCAATTCTTTCTTTTCGTCGTTGTATATGTTACGCCGAATTGGCGAAATTCCTTATTTCATGAAATCGGCAAAATTTTGCCGTTTTCGTGAATTCGACTAGTCCTCTGCCGATTTCACGAATTCGGCAACAAAATTTTTGCCTATTTCACGAAATGGGCAACGCCCGTAGCGGATTCTGCAGTGGCGTAGCGAGCTTAACTCGCGCCCGGGGCACGATACCTTTTTAGGGCCCCCCCCCCATTCGAAAACCATATAATATTATATGTAAAATATACTCGCAAATTAGAAAATAAATAAACTGTTTGACAAGAGGAAACAACAGAGACGGATTGAAGGAAGAAAGAAGATAGGAAATAATTAAATATATTATTTAACAAATTGTAAATAACAATATAATGTAAATAGTTCGCAATTAAACACAAATTTATATGTATACTCCCTAAAGCCTCAAGGCGAGGTAAGGGGCAAAAGGAATCAATAAAATCTAATCTAATCTAAATAAACTGTTTGTAACCTCCTGATGGGGGCTCTACGATTGAGGGCCTTCATCATGGCGGAATGAGCTCATAATGAAAGAAATTGTAAATATTATTGTACGAATCAAGTTAAAAAGCAACTTGCTTGAATACTATTAAATAAATAAATAAATAAATAAATTAATTAATTAATATATAAAATCATAGGCTCAAGCTAGGATTTGAATTTGAGACAAAATTATCCAGCAATTTTTTGTTTTGATGACCATTGGCGCCCCTTTGTGAGTAGCGGACGGGGCATGATGACCTCCCTTGCCCCCCCCCCCTTCGCTACGCCATTGGGATTCCGTGCGTTTATTTTCGCAAATATTCTTCGCACACGCATTGAACAATAGTTGGGAGACCTGAGGGATATGGCCAAATATAGTCCTCTTTAAAGGTGGAGCTTAAGTAGCTCCAAATTAACATTCTTAAATCAAATATTAAAATGATATAATATTTAAAACAACTTGCAAGGGCCCCGGTCTAGTCTGTTTCGGTCCTTTGCAGCAAGATTCTCCTTAGAAAAAAAAATTTAAATCAACTTTAAGGAACTCACAGCTTCGGTTCCATTAGCTTTTGAAACAGAAGTTGTGAGTTACCTAAAGTTGTTTTAAAATTTTTTTTTCTAAGGAGAATCTTACTGCAAAAGACCGAAACAGACTAGACCGGGGCCCTTACAAGTTGTTTTAAATATTATATATTTTAATTTTGATTTAAGAATGTTAATTTGGAGCTACTTTTCCTTAATTATTACCTATAATCCATCTTTGCTTGAATGAGCCACAGCTTTTCCGAAACCAAAAGTTGAATAAATAAAAGATTTTTAATTAATTTTTTACTTTATTAATTATCCTAATAATCTCAACCAAGATTGCATTATTCAAGTTTTTTTAGGTGCTAAATATAATCGAGAAATGAAAAAACTCGAAAAAGCAAATGGATGTTTTTGGTGAAATGGGAAAAACTAACAATAAATATCGCCTAATTCGTGCACCCGGCAGAGGGCTTGCCGAATTCACGAACGGCAAAATTTTGCCAATTTTATGAAAAAGGCAATTTTGCATATATAAAATGCACGTAACGATTCCTTAGAGGTTAGTTCACTTCAGGGCCGGAACTACGGGATTTTTAAAAAAATTTAATTTGCCGCTCCCTCCTTAAAATGTTCTATACAAAATTAATATTATTTTACCTTTTTTTTTAGTAAATCTTTCTTTAATTGCCGCTCCCTGATATCTGCCGCCCGGGGCACTCGCACCCACTGCCCCCCTCCCCCTAGATTCGGCCCTGGCTCACTTGAATCGGAGCAAGTACACAGTACTTGAAAACGACTGCAGTATAAGCAGATTTATATTTTTAATAATGAATTAATACAAAATCTATTAGTTTTTGATAGGGCAGAAGGTACGATTATCGATAATCGTCTTATGTCAACATTTTCGAACTCAGCTGCCACCGCTCAAACTGCAATGAAAGTCGAATATGAAAGAATTACCATAAGAAATGCTCAAATACGAAGAGTTAAATAAAAACGAAAAATCAACTTTCTAGAAGCTTCTGTTTTGCATGAGATTTATAATTCTTCATTCGTCGGCAGATCCCAAAAGTTAAAAAAATGTGTCGATGAATTACTATGGCTCGCAGACGAAATGAAAATTTATTCAGGCCCGTGCCATACAAAAGTGCATGTAGTACCTACCACCCTATTGTATCTGGGTGGTTCACCAGTGTTTGGTCTAACAGATCTATCTAGGGAAAATTATATTTAATTTGAATGAGGGCAGTTTCAATTTATCATTACTATGTATATTTAAATAATATCCTAATATTTTCTTTAAAAAAAATTATTGAGAGATACTTGAGACCTCCTTCAGTTTTTTAAATTGAAAGCTATTTAAAATTATATATTAAAAATTAATCTGAAATAATGATGTTTGTGAGGCGCCTTCTATGACGGATTTTATGAAAAATGTTTTATGGAAGTCCTTCCTGAGAGCTATCTCCACCTCCACCGATTAAAGGATGACTGGCAAGCAATGCACTCAAAGTAGTCGAAGCATCAGCAGCCTGTGCGAACGTTGTTACCAGGGAATTGAAAGTGGCATCTGATTGTTGTTGAAGTGAAGAAATTGCTGACAAATCCTGTTGTAATTCATTATAATTCCCAGTTAAAAGTTGATGCTGTTGAATCTGTTGTGCCTGATGTTGTTGTTGCTGCTGCTGTTGTTGTTGTTGTACTTGTTGATGATGCTGATGTTGAGAATGCTGCTGCTGTTGTTGATGCATTGATCCTAAATAGCTTGCCACCATGTCAGAGTTTTGTGAAACAAGACTGGTGATTGATGGGCAATCCAATAGGTCCAATGTCTCACAGGGCGTTGGAGGACCTAAAACAATATTTTTTAGTTATTTAAGGGCTTTAAATACTCGAAGATGCAAAAATTTTGTGATATTATCAATGTACGAGTAAAGGATATCGAGACAAGTAAAGATACTTTAAAATTGCAGCAAAATTAAATCTAATGCACTGTGAGTGTTAAAGGTTAAGCTCAATAAACAAAAAGAAATTTGTCTGAAACGAAGAACAGATACTCTTAAAACATTATCTCAGGGAATTCTCGTCTGGGGATTCGTAGATGATTTAGAACAACTTGCAGGGGTCCCGACTTTGCCGGGTTTGGTCCGTTAAGGTCGGTTTTCCTTTAGAAAAGAAAAATTTAAAACAACTAGGGAATTTTCTCGGCTTTGGTTCGGGTAGCTTTGGTTAAAAACCGTTCAGTTCGAAGCGATTGGATATTACTTAAAAAATAAAAATGAGCAGCCGAAGTGGTATCCAATCGCTTCGAACTGAATGGGTTTGGCTAACCCAACCGAAGGCCGACACTAGGGGACTTAATGAGTTATTTGATAAATAAATAAATAAATTTTAATTAATTTTACTTTATTTTATTAATTATCTTAATTATCTCAACCAAGATTGCATTGTACAAATTTCTTTAGGTGATAAATATAATCGAGAAATAAAAAAACACGAAAAAGCAAAAGTTGCTTTTTTCGTGAAATGGGCAAAACTAAGAAAAAATAATGCCTAATTCGTGAACTCGGCAAGGGGCTTGCCGAATTTACGAAAACGGCAAATTTTTCCGGGATAACCAAGCTGGAGCTCGGTGTTTTTTTGTTTTTTTTTTTTTAATTGGAAAAAATCTTAAAAAAGCACATCAGTAAAGTACTAGTCCTCGAGGTTTCCCAAAGACTATATCAATTTCATATTAATAGCGGTAATAGTAAATTTAAATTTAGAAAGAAATCGTTAAAGCGAATTTTAAAAAAATAGGAAAAAACCTAAAAAGTACATAGTAAAGTACTAGAGGGGGTAGGATAAATGGTTGCCACGGTACACAACTTTCGATTATCAAAGGTAAGAGAAAGTTGTGTTCTGTTCTTTCACACCAGATTTTTTGTGTCGACTCATATTTAGTTTCCGACAGTACGGTACATTCAAATTCAAGATGGAAAAATATTTATATTTTGTTTCCATGGCAACCCTTTCTCCTATCTTTCCTATCTTTCAACTCACCAGAATCTAAAACAGTTGCTGGAGGTGTCATAGCAGCTGAAACGATATCCAAACCAAAACCTAATCGACCCTGCATCTGAAATTGTAAATATGTAATATTGTAAATTGTAAGTAATAATATTGGGTTGATGCATAATTATCCGGTATTTACATCGGCGCGTTTTTCATCAGTGAAAAGTAGCGTTTTGTTTATTATTTTTGTATGAAAATAATCTTCTCTATTGTTTCAGAAAAATGCGTGTTGAAAACCATAGTCATATTCGCCATATTATGCTCTACCACTTCGAGAAAGGATGGAAAGCAGCACAGTCATTTCGAACAGTCTCAAAGAACTTTTTGGCAAAAGAACAAATAGCGAAAGTCAGTGTAGGGAGTGGTTTGCCGGCTTCAAATCAGGTGATACCAGTTTGAAGGATAACCCAGGAAGAGGTCGGCCATCGGATTTCGACGATCAGGCTCTTCTGGCAGCCGAGGAGGAGGACGAGAGCCTGACAACACAAATGCTGGCTGAAGACTTAAATGTCAATCAATTCAAGGTTGTACGTCGCCTCAAAAAGCTTGGAAAAGTGTGGAAAATCGCTGGATGGGTCCCCCACGAGCTAGCTCTCAGACAAGAATAGAGCCGATCAAGTTCGAATTTTCACCGAGTTACCGCCAGGTGTTTCCCCCAAAGGAATACCGAAATATGTCCACTATAAGAAGGCTATGTGGTGGAATAAAAAGTTCAAAATGTTCGTTGAGATCGCGAAATGACTGGGCAGCACGCTTTCCATCCTTTCTCGAAGTGGTAGAGCATAATATGGAGAAGATGACTATGCTTTTCGACACGAATTTTTTTGAAACAATAGAGAAGATTATTTTCATACAAAAATAATAAACAAATCGCTACTTTTAACTGATGAAAAAGGTGCCGATATAAACGCGGGATAATTATGCATCAACCCAATATTTATAATAAAAAATAATTTAATTAGAAAAATAGATATAAACGTTATAATAAAAAATATTTTTATCAGAACAGCAGCGTGGTAATACGGCGCCCGGTGGGGAAGATAAGAATGGCGCCCCTCCCCCTCCATATTTTTTATCACGTTTTTTTCTTTTTGTATATAAATGTTTAATTAAAATTACAAAAAAAACGCATAAACAGATATAAACAAACTATAATTGTAAAAACAATAAAAAAATGAAGAGTAGAAAATTGGCTGTGGTGATGATTATATAAAGGAACTCTATGAGAAGGGCAGCCAGCGGAAATAAAAATTTCTAGATTATTTCGCCAACGTTTCGGGAACGCATCGCTCCCATCTTCAGGACAAATTAATTGTTGAATAACAGATGAATAGTTTTATATCGTATACACAACGTAAAAAATAACATATATTGTGCATAATAATTTAATAAAATAGACAGTTGTATATTATATATTATGTTGATTGTTCAGGCTGTTGAGGTGTGTAATCAGCATAAATATAATATACAACTGTCTGAAAAAAAAGTATAATATAAGGTTTATGTTGATTGTTCAGGCTGTTGAGGTGTGTAATCAGCATAATATATAATATACAACTGTCTATTTTATTAAATTATTATGCACAGTAGCGTAGCCAGGATTTCTGCTTGGGGGGGGGGGGGCCCAAAAGTTTTATGAACCCCCCCCCCCCCCTTCACCAAGAAACTTAAAGTGGAGAAATTTTTTTTAGATAATATAATAATTATAAATAAAAAACAAATAAAAAAAATTTTTTTTTCTTGAAATAAAAAATAATTTTAATACAAAATTCGTAAATATTAGAGATTTTTTCAATTATTTATAAGTTTTTTGTTAGATTTTAGAATTTATGAGAGTAAATAAAATATTTATTTAAAAAAAAAAAATATCATTAGGGAAAACAATAGGTATTTTTTTGTTTTGGAGAAGGCTTTGGGGGGGGGGCCCTGCCGCCCCCCTGAATACGCCACTGATTATGCACAATATATGTTATTTTTTCGTTGTGTATACGATATAAAACTATTCATCTGTTATTCAACAATTTATTCGTCCTGAAGATGGGAGCGATGCGTTCCCGAAACGTTGACGAAATAATATAGAGATTTTTATTTCCGCTGGCTGCCCTACTCATAGAGTAAAAACAATAAATACTTGAATGTTAATAGAACTACATCCCGACAACTCTATCGTTTAGAGCCCACTCGCACCGCCCACGCTACGGCTCTGATTTTTATTTACATACCATGAGAAAATTGGTATCAGGAACATCACATATATCGGCCTGAGTCAATTTCTTGTTTTCAATTATATCTGTCCTCATATTACTCACAAAGGCACGAATTTTTTTCAACATAAAATCAGGAGCCTCAAATCCTTTTAATTCATGTAGTAGAAGATTTGGATTATTTCTGTAAAAATAGTTTAATTAAACATTATTTTTTTCACAAAAGGAATAAAAAATTAATTGTGAAAAAAAAGTTGGGCACCCAGAAGGAATGACACGATTCGATTGATAGACGTGACTATCAAATTGAAAGGAGCTAGAAAGTTGAAAAAAAATTTAAGTTTGGTCTTTAGTAGTTTATCTTAAAATCTTAATATATAGTAATTATAGACATTATAGTCATTCAATTCAGTTTGCAAAGGCGGACACAGACTAGGAAGTCCAGATATGTTATAGTGGTTTGATTTTGGAATGGAAAAATACAGTGAGTGCCAAAGTCGATGCATTTTTTTATTATAATAGAGCAGGTTCAGCCAAATAAAAAGCCTTTATATGAACCTCGACTTCGGAGTATAGAAGCATATAATAGTGTCTATAATCGAATAAATTCATATTATCATATGCTTCTTGACTCTGGAGTCGAGAAGCATATAATCCAAATCTTATTTATTTATTTTTTAATTTGTTTTAAGGTCTTTTTCGGCATCGGAAGCCATTTAGACCCATCCCTATTTATTATTTCAATTGATTGGTATCCACTTCAATTGAAATAAATTTTGTCGCCTGGGACGGAATACGAACCCTTGACCTTTGATAACAGAAGTCAATGCTCTACCTCTGAGCTATATAGGTCAAGGGCCCGGCTTTTTTTACATTGATTGTTTTTTAAAACAAAATTTTTAATTGAAATTTTCGTGGTTCAAACTTTAGAAATTAAGAATTCCATCTTTTTTAAAAACAATGAAATAATCATATGTACAAGGTGTGAGTCATAATGAGTCAGTTAAGCTTCCTGGAAATCTAGGAGTTTTATAATATAAAAATCTGAATTTTGTTGGATATTTTTAAGAGTGAAAAAGGTTGAAAAATGAAAAATACCTGTATTCATCCGTTTCTGCTAATTCTCGAATATCTTCAAGTATCATAAGATAAGCTTTTCCTCCAGTTGGTGGCATGAGATTGTGCTTAGCAAGCCATTCCTTATCCTCTTGGTCGCCTGAATAACGAACCATGCCTGGGTGTTTGATGTAGAGCCTTCCTCTTGTTTGTCCAAATCCAAGAACTTTATTGGCCCTAGCACCCATTATAAAAAGAGTTTCCGGAACGATGCGATTTGGATCCCATTTATGAGCCTCTCGACGAACCGGCTCACTTCGTGCTTTTAGTGTGGCAGCTAAATTTGATTGCATTAATCCTGGACATCTCGGTTTGCTACGTTTGCGTCTGACTGATTGACTAGCTTCAGAGTCGGTGTCAGATTCTTTTCTCTTCCTTAGCATTGGGCTCTATATAAACATGATTAATATTTTATCAATTTCTCCAGTCACAATAA
This sequence comes from Euborellia annulipes, assembly GCA_023213315.1. Taxonomy (NCBI): domain Eukaryota; kingdom Metazoa; phylum Arthropoda; class Insecta; order Dermaptera; family Anisolabididae; genus Euborellia; species Euborellia annulipes. Next base: position 27,324 of record JAKCPI010027035.1, read on the forward strand.
TTTAAGAGAAATATTGTTTTGAAAAGAATCTAAAATTTTTTATGTATTCGGACCAATATTTTATTTGAAAATCAATAAAATAATTAATCATTTAAAATTTTAGGACAAGATATGATGAATGAGTGTATAAATATATGTGTTGTTTCACAGGATTTGCCTTCGGTACCCCTACTAAACAAAAACTGGTAATATATATAAGCTTGCAATTCAATTTTATTTAATTTTCTCTAACTTCAGATCATGGGCTAACCAGAAATATTATTGAGTTTATAAAAGACTTGTGTTTTTGTTAAATTAATTTTTTGTGAAAGTGGCTGTTGTATTTCAACAATAGATGAGGGAGCGGGCAGCCAGGCAGTAAGCCTCTACGAAATGAAACTCATGAGTAGTGGAGACAGTTTGGGCTATAATTAGATATCACCATCCTCAAAGTTCAATTTTAATGGACTGAGGATGGCGATATTTAATTATAGCCGAAACTGTCTCCACTACTCTTGAGTTTCATTTCGTAGAGGCTTACTGCCTGGCTGCCCGCTCCCTCATCTATTGTGTTCTGTCAAACTACACATAACTGTTAAGGTCGATTCACCCAAATATGTCTTATTGAAATTTAAGTGGCACTGTCTATACTGAGCCGACGCAGTCACGACCAGAATCGTCAGTCTCACTCCAGTCACCTTACCGCCAAAAGATAATTTCTTCTAAACGATATTTTTTGTTTTGACTGACGAGTTTTATCATTGTTTAGAAAAATCTGGTGTGACTAGTCGCACAGCACACAACTTTCTCTTACCTTCGCTATTCGAAAGTTATGTTCTGTGCTTGTCACACCAGTTCTCCTATCTTTCCTATGAAGTACAAGATTTCAAGGGCAAAATGAGAATATACATTTTATAGAGCATCTAAAAAATAATTGATTTATGAATTTTAAACAAAATCGTTGAGGAAATTTTGAGAAAATCAAAAAAAAACTGAAAAGTACATCAGTAAAGTACTAGTACTTTTTGGCCGATTTTGATTAAAAGCCCCCTCAGGGGGGTGCCTAACTTTAATATAAAATTTCTACCTCTAAGCTCAATTCCTTCATGCTTTAAAATCGAACACACACAGACAGACCATAATGCAAAAACCACTTTTTTTGGTCTCGGGGGACCTCAAAACGTGTATATCCATCAAAATCTCGACATCAAATTCTTGGAATGAATCCAATACTTTCTCTCTATATATTAACATATATAGGTAAGATAAAGTAAAATGACTGAATACAGTAAAAATATAACCAGATTGATAGATGTGAATAGAGTAGCTATTTTGACTGAGACTGGTCGACGACAGTTCTGATTCGGAACGGTGACTGAACTGTGATGTGACTGGTGTGTTGTGAATTGGCCTTTATATTTAAATCATCATTTATCAATAGGTTTCATGTAAAAACCTCACCACTTATTATGAATAAGATAAGATGAAAGTTATTTTAAAAATCGAAACAATGATACATAAGAAAAAATATATACTCTTGAGTGAGGTCTTCCAAATTTGTATTCTCCTATACTTCCAGTTTCAGAATCGCTTAATTCATTATAAGGAGAACTGCTTCTTGAAAAAGAGCCTGAACAATACATTTGTTTTGCTTCTTCTAAAATCTGTTTACATAAGTCTCTTATATGATCTTCATTAACTGCTGAACTCCCAAGATTAATCCTAATATTGTCCATCGCAGGTTGAAAGAATTTCTGTAAAAAAGAGTGTTATTATTATGTCAATCAGATCTTTTTTTCTTGGAAAAATATGAAACAATCTAAGTTCTTTAGTCATATATCAACAAGTTGATGAGTAAATTGACTTTTATTCGAAACAAATATAGTGTATGAATTGACTAAGGAGCTCAATGAGAAAAGGCAGCGAGCATAAATAAAAACTTTTATATTATTTCATCGACGTTTCTGGAGCGCGTCGCTCCCATCTTCAGGACGAAATAATTGTCGCAATTTAGATGGAGACAATTATTTCGTCCATGAAGATGGGAGCCACGCGCTCCCAAAACGTCGATGAAATAATATAAAAGTTTTTATTTATGCTGGCTGCCTTTCCTCTTTGAGCTCCTTAGTCAATCATCACCACAGCCATTTCTATTCTTTATATTGTATGAAATGGCACCAGCGGCGGTCAAGGGCCGTGAACTGAAGAAAAAAATAATTTCTTATAAAACTTAATATCAATTTCAAAAAATAGTAATCCTTAAATTCCTCTTCCCATCCTCATCCACCAGCTGTTCTTATCTCTTCTCCTATTTTCCTCCTTCTCTCTCCCCCATTTCCAAACTAAAATCCTGGGACTGTCACTTGATTTGGATTGTGATGGTCACATTAGTTTATTATAATTATGTCTTTATTTTGTTTATTAAAGCTTTTGTGGTTTGAAATATTATTATTAGAGGAATTTTTAATCATAGACCACATTTTTGTATTAAATATTTATTAAAATTATAAATACTGTAAAACGTTTCGACTGCTTAATCTGCAGCCGTTATCAAGTACTGTGCACTTGCTCAGACTCAAGTGAACTGTCATGTCCGTTACGTGCCTTTTTATATACAGCGACGTCAGCGTGTGGTCTATGATTAAAAATTCCTCTAATAATGTCTTTATTTTGTTTACTGTCAATCTTATTTACATTAATCCAATAATTAATTTAATAATTTTCTTTATTTAATGAAAAAATGTATTTTTAGAATAAAATAATTTAATTAAGAGTAGTCTTACCTCCAAATATTTTTTAATAATTACATCTATTTCTTTATTAATTACACTTTGTAAGTTTTGTCTTAAAAGATCAAGAGATTTGGCAGTGCTGGAAATACAACGACCCCTTAATCTGCTCACAGCAATATTTGCTTTAAAGGTGGAATTGAGTGCCATTTGACTTGAAGTCAGATTATTCAAGTTTATTTGTCTCATGTTGAATGTATTTTTCTAAAAAGATGATTGAAATTAGTGAATTTTTGAAAAATGTAATATAAATGAATGAAAAATGACAAACCCATTCAAGAAGATCTTTATAAGCTAAACTGTCCTCCTCTTGTTTAATTCCATTACATTTTAAAACTGATGAATTATTTGACGATTCATCTAAAACTGATGTACTTCTATTATTTTCAAATTCTATTGGAGCATTTAATAAATGACTGGCTTGCTGTTGAGATTGTTGAACATCAGCTGATGACATTTCCCAAGATGATAAACCTCTTTGTACAACCATAATTTTAAGTTATAAATAATTAATTCTGAAAAAGGTATAAAAATTATTATTTTTTTTTTAATATATATATATATATATATCATTAAATTAAAAATTTTACAAAACTTACTTATTAAAAAAAAAAAAAATAACATTTAATAAAATAATAAGGATTCTAATCTAATTTAAACAACATTTAAAAATGGCTTTTTATAATTTTTTTTAATTTTTAAAGAAAAATAAAAATGAAAGTTTATTTTTATGGGAGACATATAAACCAATAGGAGTGAAGATAGGAATATTGAATGATTGAATGGAAATGTTGGATGTCCATTGTCTCAACTAGTTCAAATTTCTCAATTTCAAAGAGAAATGATGAAATACATAAAAAAAAAATAATAAAATAATATATAATACTTATTATTTAAATATAATAATGTGTTTTTTTTTTTTTGCTTAAAAAAAGTAGATTTTTACATTTATTTTTGAAGGAACGGAATTTCTGAAAACTATCACCCTCTCATTTAAATTTAAATTTTACTTGTAAACCCATTGCTTTCATTCTCAAAAATCATTCAAATCTCATCTCAATAAGTATTTGCTTTAATTTCCTCTGTGAGTTTAATTTGGGTCCTACTGGCATGCCATTATAATTTTACATGCGCAGTGTGTATTTCACTTGTGCCAGTAAAATAATTCACATGTAAACGGTATAATAAAATAACACCAAGCGTTTCTAGCTTCAAGGTCTATCAAATAAATGTAATGACATTCATCATATTCATTGACATTCATTAGTCGAATTAAACTTAATCATTATTTAATTGAAAATGGCAGAAACAGAGAAGGAAGAGCTAACGAATTTGGTGAGTATTTTATTAAATATTCACTTAAAAAAATATCTTTATTAAGTGATCTTATATAATCAATCATCTTTTAATAAAATTATAATCTTATTTTTTACCAGCAATCTGAATTTGTTTGGGTTCTTCAAGAAGAAGTTCATGGAGTGCTTCAACAACTGCATAATATACTCATAGTAATATCTTTTATAATTCTATTTTCAATATTTTAATTTAATTGTAAGAAAAAATTTATTTTAAATTGATCTTTTATTCAATTAATTATATTTTAATCGTCATTTTGACTTAGACAGGTCAAAAATAGATAAAAGCACTTGAGTTTTTTTTCTCTATTGATTTTGAAAATTTTTGACAAATTCAAATATTTTTTTATTAATTAACTAATTAAGATTTCACTCAAAAAAATTTTTTCAAAAACAAAACTGTTTTAATCAATACATAACTTTTTTTAGAAGAGTGTTACTTTTAAATGAATCTTTGGTAATATAATATAAAAGCTTTACACATAAATCTTTGATCAACTTTTCCTATATATTTAGCTTCTCTAGACAGTATCAAAAGATTTATGAAGCTTAAATATTAATTTATGTGAGGAGAGCTTAGCCAAATTTCCTTTACTTGATTCTTCAACAATTCTGGCATTTCACAAGGAAGTGATAAATCATAACAAAATTTTTGTTTAATTTAATTACAATGTCATTAAGAAAAATTTGGTGTTGGTTGTGTCTTCTAAACAGCCGGTAGCTTTTTAACGTGACAACGTCTTTTGCTTGACTTCAAACTATTTTTAATTTATTTTACCTATATTGAAATATATAGAGAGAAAGTATTGTTTTTTTTTTTTTTTTTTTACTTTGTTCACTATGTACAGTGAGGGACAATATTAAGTCCCACCCATGCGTTTTCAACTTGTGATTATTTCATTGTTTTTATAAAAGAAAATGAAAATCTTTAATGGAAATTTTCTACATTTGAACCATGAAAGTTTCCATTAAAAATTATATAATATTTTTTTAAAAACAATGAAATAATCACAAGTAGAAAACGCATGGGTGGGACTTAATATTGTCCTTCAAACAGTAATGATAATTTTTTGTTTTTAAAAGGAATGTGCAAGACGTTTTCCAGTTCCACTTTATGGCACAGAAGTCTCCCCTAAGCAAGATAAATATGTTCTCACATCAACTCCTGAGCCATTTAAATGTGTAGTTACGCTGACAGGAGATTGCATTTCCCAGGCTGTAATATATATATATATATATATATTTATACTTTTGGTAATATTTATTCTATCATTTTTTTATTGACCTTTTTTATACTTTCAGGATATGAATTTTAAAGTACAACGACAACAAAACGCAATATATCGTACATCTATCCAAAATGATCATCCTTGGAAATTACAACAAATTCAAGATGCCGCAAATCATTTACAATTGGCTCTTGTGTTGATAGATAATGTTGATAAAGACTATTTATTCAAGTGAGTATTGTATATCTTCATGTGTTAGTGTTTTGTTTAGTATATTAAAATAAAACCAAAACTTTTTTCCAAAGAAATATTACATTTTTCAATAATTCAAAAAACAAATGAGTAAATTTATGTCTTTAAGCGAAAAATTAGTTTCAAATTTATTGTTAAAGTAAAAAAAAAATTTGAAATAGGAATGCACAGAATTGTTTAATTGTTTTGAAATCTTTTTTTTTCCAGATCATCTGAAGAAGTTTTGCAAATTCTCGGCAATATCTTAAGTTGCCTTCAAAGAGGTCGAACATGTTTAATTGTTCCTCGAAAAAGAACAATAGATGATTTAATCAAGAGCAGGAACATGGTGAATATTTTAATTTATTGTAGACTGGTTCTTTTCAAATCTTAAAAGATTTATTTAATCGTTAAAAATTGTTTTTAGAAATCATTGACTCCAAATTTACCAGAAGATTTAGCAATTAGTTTTTATATACAAAGTCACAAATTGGTATTCGCTGTATATCAACTGTCTAATAACCATGGAACAATGAAATTTGAAACTCATCAAGCAGAATGTTCAGTGCCCTGGCTAAATGAAGCTCTCGTTTTATTCACTGTGGCACTCCAAATTTGTCAGCAATTAAAAGACAAGGTAATCTTACGTTTTTTTTGTTAACTTTTAAATTTGTTATATTTCAAAATAACTCTTTGTTAAAATAAAGTAATAATAATTTATTTTATTAAACATGAAATCAAATTTAGAATCTCTTTCTTGAGATAGATCATATTGGTTGGGATGGTGAAAGATACTTGTATTTCAATAAATCAAACAATTCATTGTTTTTCAGATGTGCGTTTTTTCACAATATAAAGATTTTACTGTTTGTTCAAGACCAAGCAGCCCTTTAGCTAGTTAAACTTAGTATTGTTGTCTTAATAATTAATGTTGTTGTTTGAATAATGTTATATATTATAAAAAATATAAATTGTGCAGATTTTTGAAACATATTTATAATTCGTTGTAACAGTGTTCTCCATCCTGAATGTGACGGATCGGCGCCGATCCTTGAATCATGTAACTACTAAAAACCGGATAATATTAACATTTTTCTTGATGAATTTCGCAAATTACTGACTAGGATATTATTAATAGAAAAAATCAGATCAAATTGTTTCCAGATGGGTTTTCTGATTTTTTCTCTATTCTTGCCGAAAATATAGCCAATTCGATTCATAAAAATTTGTTCTCTCGTCATCACTCATGTATCTATTTTCATAATTGGGAAGCTTACTGTTAAGCTTGGAAAAATACCATAAAAATATAATCTAAATTGTTTTTGTTTTTTGTCACTATTTCTACTTTCACCGGAACGCAGATCTGCAAATGCGGGATGGACAACTCTGTATTGTATGATAGTCTTTGTATACACAATTAACCATTTCTCCGTTTCTACATACCCAGAATATCATTTAGTTTAGGGATCATTTATTATTGATCCTAAAATATACATACAATAAATAAATCCAGGATTATATATTTATACCTATATACATATTTGATGAAAAATTTCTATGTTTATAATATTTAAAAATAAATATTTTTAAGTAAATTGGTATATATATATATAAGGGTGGCGCAAAAAACCGACTAATTTTTTTTTTTTTTTTTTTTTTTTTTTTTTGAGTGTCATATTAAAATATGTTAGTTTATTATGTTTTAAGAGACATCTCCAAAAATGAGCTCAAAAAAATATTTTTTAAAGGTCGCTCAAAAATTTTTAAAAATTTTCAAATTCGTCAAAAATCGATTTTTTCTTTTTTTTTTTTTTTAATTTTTATTCTCGTTATGGTAGATTTTTGTAAACGTAAAAAAAATATGTTTCTCAAATTTTCAACTTAAAATATTAATTTTTAAAGGTCGCTTAGAATTTTTTTTTAATTTGTCAGTGACCTTTAAAAAATATTTTTTGAGCTCATCTTTGGAAATGTCTCTTAAAACATGCAAAACTAACATATTTTCATACGACACTCGGAAAAAAAATTAGTCGGTTTTTTTTGCGCAACCCTAATATATACAGTATAGTATATATATGAAGGAAATTCATAGGAAATAATCCTTTTCTTTTATATATATATATATATATAAAAGGATCGTCCTTATTTTGGACTTTTTCGAATTCTCTGCAATAAAGGTCTCCTATGATTTTTTAGTTGCTCTACTGGTTCAAAAGTTATTCGAGGTCAAATTTGAATTTATAGTCAATTTCATTTCAACTTTGACCTCGAATAACTTTTGAACCATTAGAAAATACAAAAATCATACATCAACCTTTTTAGAGCGTTAAATTTCCTATAAGGAATTTTTTTTATACATTTGGAACCGATTTAGGACTAGCGTCGAAAAAACTTCGAAAATGTCCAAAATAAGGACCATCCAAAAGTATATATATATATATATATATATATATATATATATATATATAATATATATATATATATATTTCAAAGGAATTCATAGATTATTTCCCATTTAATCATTTTCCTTTTATCTGTAATTATAATATACAAAACGCAAATTTACTTTATTATTTATAGATTTTATTGTATTATAAATGAATATATGTATATATTTATAAATATACTAATACTTTTTTAAGGACTGTCGATCCTGATAATGTTAAATGATAAGTTGAGGTCAGCCAGATGAAATAAAAACAATTTTTTTATTTCAACTTATCATTGACGTTTCGGGTTGAGAAAAAAAATTGCCAAATTGTTCATACAAAGTCCATAATGAACAAAGAGCTATTAGTAACTCGAAACAAGTAGGACTAAAAAAATAATTTTTATTTTATCTGTGGCTGCTTGATCCACTGATTTACATAAATATAATTTATGTCTAAGATTTAAACATCAGGTCACAAACATATATTTTTAGCTGTAAAAATTTCAAACATGAATATAAAATATGTGCCATCTAAGGCTTGTTCATAAAACTAAGTATTATAACGTCCTTTAAGAAAAATTAGATGGGCTCTTTGCAATTCAAAAAACTCTTCTCTTTTCGCAAAATTTTTCTTATAATGTCGTATAAAAGCCTAATTTTATGCAGCTAATATTGGAATAAAAATATTTTTGTATTTTTATTATTAATCGTGGCTTTTAACATTAAGCGGGTTAAAAAATTTTGTTGAAGAAATCAAAATTATAGACTGGATATATGTTCTTATGATATATTAATGTGGAGTGATAATATAATTATTTCAATAAACCTGCAATTTTACAGTAATACCAACCACCTCTCAATTAATTCTAAGAATTTATATACGATATGTTCTATAGGATTTCTGTGTTATGTGAAGATAAAAATTTTCGGGTTAAATTGCGTTGGTTGCCCCTGTATAAGACAAGAACTATTTAATAAATTTTATATATAGACAATTGAGACTTTGGTGAATATTAAATATATATGCATGATATTTTTTTATCAAGCTCTACGAATGGATGTTGGAAAAACTGGCACTTCCTTTAGGTACAGTGTTTTATTAAATTAAATTAAATTAATCTGATCCAAACCAGATTCAGTTTAGTACTCGTATCTTCAAACACCTGGAAAATAAGATAAAAAGTCGTGCATGAGTAAAAATAAGTAAAACAATATCATATTTTCCTAAGGCGACTATTAGAATATATATATACATTAAAGATGAAGTTAAAGTAATTGTACGATGTTATGCATGAAGGAACCAAACGCCATTATGATCGAAATTGAGATGAGACCGCCATCTTTTCGGGAAAAAGAAGATATCCCTCTTTATTTAAATCTCATCATTATTACTCTGTCCCCTTTTTTTTTGTATAAATGCCCTCTATCTCAGATGGCGCTTGGTTCCTTCATACATGACATCGTCCAATTTTACTCATTTGTTTACTCTTATCTAGAATTAACATACCGGTTTAGTAATGTATATATGGACCGTTTATTTTGAAAGTGGTGTAAGTCCATTTTCTATTGTTTCGAGAAAATGAAAGGTTAACATATTTGTTTATTAAGAAATCTATGTACGGACCAATTTTCAATTGAACAAAACATGGGAAATTTTTAAGAAATTTACCACATGTTATACATAGAAAATTTACATTATTTTAATCCTAAATTATGTGAAATCTTATTTTTTTTTAAAAATGGACTTACACAACTTTCAAAATAAACGGTCCATATGATCCTGTTTTGCTAATCGTCTCTCATGGACGATTCTTTAATCTTATTTTTTAAACCTTTGAATGGCAAGTTCGGTGCTGAAATCTAGTTAAGGTCAGATTAATTTATTTTAATAAAAAACAATTAAGGACAGTGGCGTATATAGAAATTTTTTCGGGGGGCTGAACTAAAAATTTTTCTGAGGAAAATTTTTTTTTAAAGAAACTATACTTTTTTTACACGAAATTTTTTGAGGAACATTTTTTCTATTGCGGAGCCAAAGTTGTCCATCCTGCGGAAAAATTTGTTGCGCTGATGTCTGTATATCCCTATATATGTATATGTGTTTGGGAAATTTCGGGGGGCCCGGCCCCCTCGGCCCCCCTTAAATACGCCCCTGATTAAGGATGACAAAACGGTTTCTTATTGATATCCATTCGTATTGCATTAAGATTATTGGCCACTATAGAAAAAAATTGACTTTTATTCCAATTTAATTTTATCATATTATTATCAATATATAGAATATAGGCCTAATAGCTATAATTTTTGTGTCAAACACCATAAATGATATTAAATAAAAATAAATGTGCATTTATTTAGCAGGATATTTTAATTAATAAACATATGGTTTATTTATTTTTATTTAAATATTTAGTGAATCGATAAAACTTTAAATTTTAATTATTAAATTCAAAATTTCCAATAGATAATTTAAATATTAGTTGTATAATTCATTGGTCCATAGGCGTAGAAAGCATAAGGGCGATCGCGCTAACAGTAATTTTCTGAACACTAGTATATAGTATAATAGACCCCCCCCCCTCTATCCGTAATAGAAGTGATCTTTCAACGCCTATGCATTGATCAATCAAATAATCTATTTAATTAAATAAAACAAAAAAATACAAAACAAATAGAAAAATTTAAAAATTGCTCACTGGTTATTTTTTAGAATTTAAGAAATACACAACTAATATATATATATATATATATATATATAAGTATATTTATATATTTTAAGAACATTTTTAAGCGGATAGAGAAACATCAACTTATATTAAACTATAATTTTAATAATAAATTATTATATAATGGATTTATTTATATTATTAAAATCGTAGTATGAAAATAAATTTTGATTCAAAGCCTCGAAAGCATATGTCCAGTCGAGTTGTTATTTTTATTGGAATCTTAAAAACAAAAATAAAAATATTCCGAGTAAAAAATGTTTTGGAGACAATAACTTTCTCTCTATCTCTCTCTTTGTATAAATAATAATAAATATTCATAATTTAATATATTGGCATACTGCCATTTGAGGCTGTGAAAATGTCTCTTAAATAATTAATCGATTTATGTATGTATTGATTTTTGTGAAAAAAAAAAATTTAGAATTTAAAATAAATAAATAAATAAGAGAAAAATTCGTCATTCAAGAAATTTTATTGTTAAAAATTGTATTACATATAAAAATCCTTATAAAGCAATAAATGAAAATGTTAAAAATTAATAGTGTCTACTTTTGATATTTATTTGAATAAATGAATTCCTTGAAAATGAATGATATGGGGAAATATTTTTAACCAAATATAAAGATTCATTTTGAAGAAAACCATTAAATCCTTTTTTTTTAACATTTATTTATTTTTTTTTTACAATGGTCCCCAAATACAATTTTCTAAAAAAAAAAACTGTATATAACAATTTCCTCCAAAAAACAATATTTTAAAAAATTAGACAAAAACAAGACAATATTTATAAAATTCTTTGTATGTTTGGAGGCCAAAAAAAATGGGTGATTAAGAAAGGAAAGAAGAAAACATTTAAATAGAAGAGAATCCTTAAAAATGAGATGATTTTTACAGGAATATCCAATATATATTAGGGTGGTCGCAAGAAATTGATGTCCGAATATCTTTGGCGGGAACCTCTAGAAAGTTGCTAAATTATGTAAAAGTGAGATAGGGAAAGGATGAGCGTGATCGAATAACTCTAAGACCTGCCTCAACGGCCCTGAAGTTTAGTAAAACTTGATGGAGACATATCAAGGGTAGCATTGTCTAAACTTCTAAATCATTTGTGGTATTTAAACCAAGAGCAGGTTGCTTTTGCTTTTTTTGATAATACTTTAGATCAGTGGTTCCCAACCGGTGTGTCCCGGCACCCAAGGGTCCCGCGAGAATGGCTAAGGGGTGCCGCGAGATATTTAGATGAACAAAAAAAAATAATAATAAAGAGGCGGGAAAAAAAGTTAGCGATCGTGAATGTTTTTAAACTTTTCACTTTTCTTGACGTTCAGAAGAAATATTAAGGCTAAAATAATTCCTTTTAATCCCTCCATATTTAATTCTGGCCCTTCGATTAAGAGGTGGAAATAACATAAGTAGGGGGCTCCCCCCAAAAACGGTACGGGGTGGGGGAAAACGGAGGTCATATTTGGATTCAGGAGGTCATTTTACTTAAGAATCTGATGAAATTATTTCGGAACTCGAAAAAAAATTTCATTACCCCTATTAGTGTTATTTGAAAATCAATGTGATGTGCCTCTTAACCATATTCGATTTTTTGCCCATACCATGAAAACCGTTGGTTTTACTAAAAAATGTTAAAGGACTTTTTTTTAGTAAATTTAATGCTCTTCAAAAAATTACTGATGAACTTTTTTTGTTGGACTAACCGTTTAGGAGTTACAGATGTTAATAGTCAAATTTAGGGGAATCGATGAACTTTAGGGCCGATGAGGCAGGTCTTATCGTTATCCGATCGAGCTCAAACTTTCACAATCTACTTTTTACACCAATTGTCAACTTTTAAGAGGTTCCCGCCGAAAATACAGCCAAAAAAATTTTCTCCCCTTATACCTTGCAACCACCCTAATATATATATTGTATTTTTTTTAGGGGTGCATTACTTCGAGCAGTATACAGTATATATATCATACTGCCTGTGGTGAGCTATAAAAGTTTTAACAAAGAGCTCGCTTCTAATTTGGTAAAATAAAAGAATTGTGTTGATATATTATTTTAATTTGATTCATTAAATAATATAAATATAAAGAAAAAAAATTGACACTTATGAACAAAACAATCACAAAATCAAATAAAAAAGATTTATTCTAAAAGTTGTCGAACATTATTTTCTTGCTTGTTCTTATGTTTGATCTTCAAGGAGAATAAAGACACACTCTGTGGCGTCGAATGTGTTGCTATATATAAAATTAAAATTTTATAAGAAAATGAAAATAAAACTGAAAAAATAACAAGGGGGTAGCAAATTATCAAAAAATTTAACAAAGTGATCCCGCGAGTCCCCTATAGCTCACCACTGTATCTGCCAAAATTGACAAAGTCAATAGAATGGAAAAACAAATGATTTTTTAAGTCCTCGAGTACTTTTTTAAGTTCATTCAGCTCTATAAAAAAAAAATGATGATGGAGTCATAAAAAAAAAAAAAAACAAGACGAATGCAGCCAAATATTCTTTTATTTTAATTCTCGCCCTCACGGCTGACGTTTCAGCCGGAAGCATTCGTCTTGTTTTTTTTTTTTTTATGACTCATATAAATCTACAGCCACAGATCTTTATCGATTGAAAAAAAAAAAGAAATTTGAGCAAGTCAAGATAGCCTATGTATGATATCAATTTATACTTACAATATAGTCTATATATAGGGCCGGTATATAGACTATATATAAATCCAGATTATATACAATATAATGAAAATATTATTTTCTTTCACACTTATTATCTAATAAATCCGAAGCTTCATTTTGAATAAATTCATTCCATTGATCCTTCCACACTTTTCTTAAATTATTTTTTTCAGATCTTTTTAAAGCTGAATACTCAATAGAATTAATTGCAAGTTGTTTTAAAAAACGTAAATCTGCATTATAACTGGCCAATCCTAGAAATGTTTCATACCAATCAAAACTAACTCCATGACAACCAAAAAAACTAGGATCATCACTTGAAATTACTACTGAAAAATTTTGAGCAAATAATATAGATGCTGGATGATTTCTTAAATCAGCAAGATATCCTAATATCTGATTTGAAATTGGATTAATCTCTATAGGAATATTTCGTTGTTTTACAATATCCATGATTTTAGGATGTTTTGTGATAGCAAATCCATGCCCAATTCGTGTAGTATTTAAAAGCACCGCATCTAAAAGATTTAAATCGGTTAAGCCATTCCAATTAGTTTCACCAGCATGAAAAAAGAATTGGATTTTTTTTCCTTTAGATAGTATAGGTTTCACATAGTCTTTAAGAAGATGTCCAGGATCTTCATGTCCTACAAAATCCATTCCAGCAACAAAATCAGGGAATTCATTTTTTAAATGTATTCCTTCTTTAATATAATTTGATGCAGTTTTTGAAGTCACGATAGCGCGGCTTGGACTATAAATAAATTTCATCCCTTGCCATGATGGATTATTTTGTTTAAAATGCAAAGAAGTATTCTTGAAATATTGAAGCATTTCTTTAGGTGTCATTGAACTGCCATCTTTCTTATAACCTTGAGTTAAAAGAGATCTTATTTCTAAATAAATTATTTTATCATTGTAAAATTCTTGAAAGACTTGATATAAATAATCTGAAAATGTAGATTCAAAAGCAACCAGGCCACCAATAGTTCCAAAAGTAGCAAGAAATTCGTTCCAAGCACTATTTGATTTATAATATCTTTCATATGGATTATTAGTTTCCAAAGTCATATATTTCTTAAAATGATCATCTAAATCTGGTACATTTTTTCGAGTTTCATTGACTAATTTCCAATTACAACTTTTATCCACAGTTTCAAATCTAAAATATACCCGGCCATTATTAATTTTTTCACACCAATATAAATTTGGCCGGTATGTTAGATTTTTTATTAACCAATCAGTGGAGACAAGAGCAACATCGTGCAAATGTAGAGCTGCTCCCTTAGGAAGACCTTGAAGAAAGGGCCAGAGTTGTGATTGCATTATCTTTTCTTTCACAGTGAAAAAATTCTTTGATGGAAGAAATTCATTTGGATTATATTCTAAACGTTTAAGATTCATAAGTTTTTTATTAATTTTATTTTCCATTTCAGAAAGCTGAATAGATGACCCTAGATATGATGAATGTTCGTTTTCGATTAGTTTTTTTCTAGAATTCCAATAATCTTCAATAAGCACATTTCCAGAAGTAAGAAAGTAATTTCCAAAAAAAATTAATAGAATAATTGATCTCATTTCTGAAACAAAAGTTTAAAAAAAAAATGTTAATTAAAAAAGAAATAATTTTAGCTACATCAATATTTGGATATTTTTTTCTGATATTTACTTACTTATGATAAATGAATTGTAAACTTATTATAAATTTATTAAGTGTCGAGTCAATGTTATATTAGCATCAGCTCTTGTTTATCTTTTATTTAGATAAGGCAAGTGAATAGAGATAAAAAGATTTTTGTTCACAAGAGAGCGTTCAGATCATGGAAAGAAATTTTAAAATATAAAAACAACTAATTTTGAATATCAAATCATTTTAAAGAGTTTTTTTAAGTTAAAAATTAAAAATTTATCTTAAAAAATATAAAATTACTTAAAAATTAGATTTTGGCAATAAATTTGGAAAATTTAGAATCGGAATATTTTTGGTTAAATCTATACTTTTTTCGTGATCTCAGATAAAATAAATAATAATATATAATAATAATCATTTTTTTTATCCGTTTGTAAAAGCAACCACCCCATGGTCCAGGGATTAAAGATAGCGGCTATGCCTAAAAGTCAAGAGGTTCGAATTACAGGCAGTCTGATGATTAATTATTTAAATCATTGGATATCAAATAGTATTAAACTCATATACCAAAGTTTATAAATAAAAAAAAAAACAGTTTTATAGGCCGAAGTCAGAAGGACTGGGGGAATATAAATACATATTTATATATGACTAGACGCAAAGCCCCGCCTTCGGCGGGGGCTTTCCGTCTAGCCAGGGGGCTGCGCCCCTGGACCCCCTTGCTCGCCTACTTATATACATACCGGTACATACATTTTCCCTTTTCATTTTTATATGTAGAGATTATTTTAGCGGTTAATTATTCATGAACTTAAGATTTTTTGTGAATCATATCCTTTCCGGGACTCTCCCGGTACACAGACAAAAAATTTACGCCGATATTTTAGAATTCAAAATGTAAATAAATAAAAAAAATCGTAAACATGGGTAAATATTTATATTTTGTTACCATGGCGCTATCCCGGAGGCCTGATTGGTTGTTTCACACATCGGACACCCTCTTTGCCTTTTATATATAAGTATGATGATACTGAGGATTTATTGATGATAATTTCATCTTTTTACAATTCTGTTTGAAGTATTTTTTTGTTGTTTGGAAGGATTAGCCGAGTCTTTTAGATAAGACAACGTTACTAGGAGACACCAAGTAAAGGTTCCTTCCAAGCCCCCCAAAAAAAATTATCTTCATCTACTTTTAAAGCTCGTCGATCCAGTGAGTAAGTGGCCTTTACTCTAGCATTTTGTGGTCAATTTTTAAAAAAATGTATCTTTCACTGTATCTTGAAAGTGGTAGAAAATAAAAAGAAACAAATTCTAGGACATTCTTCGATCTACCAGTATTTTAATATTAGTAAATGATGTTCAAATGATTTATAGAAAACTTGAATGAGGTGGCGAGTAGCTAAGCTGCCGAATTAAAATCAATTATCCCACCCAATGCAACATATTCACGAAACCCAAAGGAAGCATCGTCCCAGCATCCCTATGCTGTTCAGATCACGACTAACAGAACTAGTCAGTTTCAATCTTCCTTTGTCACCATGACCTCCCGTGATAGGAACAAGATCCCTGCGTCTATCTTCCCCAAAACCTACAATCTTCAGACTTTGAAGTCTAATCTCAACAGGCAAACAGGCATCTTTTCAGTTCACGCAGTTGAGTTCCCTTTTTATTTTTTTTTATTTTTATTTCCTTTTTATGCTTCTCCTTTTGTTTTTATTTTCTTCCTGGCTGCATGTGACCACTGGTCATTATAGGCTTTCGGGCCTTATGCACGCATTAAAAAAGAAAAACAGGACAAGCTGCAGATTAAGAAACTGGGATTAAGGAATGTTAGCTTGTTCGTGTTCGTGAAATCTCCTCATCGGGATTGAAAAGTGCGAGATATCTCACCATCCAGTAACAGACACAAATGAGTCAATTTGAATGTTGGAATTTTTACTTGGATGTAATTTTCTTTTCTTCTAAGTAATTCAACTTAAGCAACTTCAATTCTCGACTTGTTTCAATTTTATCACAGGAAATAAGTTGCAAAATGTTTGAGTGAGTGGCAAATATAATATAATTCTTTTCAGTTTTTTGCTTGAGGATCGAAATTGTCAATTTTCTGAGATTTCATTATCTGAAAAAAGATTTTATTCTAACTAATAATATTCAATCGAAATTATTTAAATGTACTGTATAATATATTAATTATATAATATTAAAAAAATTACCTTTTAGCAATTACTTCTCTAATATCTACTAGGAAAAATATTCCATTATCAGAATAAGAGCATAAATTAAAATGTAGACTGCTTAAAGAACAAGCCAAATGAAAAGATTAGAATCGATGGTCTGTGAAGTCAAATACAACTTTCTGCATCGCTGGCTTTTTATATATTTATTATAAAGTCAGATGTATAGTAGGCACATCTTTCGTCGGTCTTTTGGATAAATATTATTATTTATTTAAGAAAATGAGTCGTCCTGAAAAAAAAAAATGAATTAGTATTGACTCTAATGAGTTAATTATGAGAATATGAATTAGTGTACTATTTACCTTTCATTTGCGAGATTTTCTCTTCTCTCACACAAATATTCACTAATTATAGGTAAACACCAAAAAAATTATCTCTTTCAGTTTTCTGACAAGAATTATTTACTTATGGAATATATTTAAATGTCTCAATTATGTTATTAAACATGTTATAATACCTGACCTGGAAAAAAATTTTAAGTTAGCCTTAAATCTAATCAGTTAATTTAAATTTATAAGAATTATGAATTAGTGTTCTAATTTATATATGTTTACCATAAATTTTCCAAAAAATAATGAAAATTTTCTCTCTTCTCTAACTTTTTTACACTCACATAAACACTAAATAAAAAATAAACGTCAAAAAAGATATCTTCATCTACTACAACAAAAAGTGTATGTAGTAAATGAATTTAATAAAAAAAGAACAGCAAGAAGGTTTTAAATAATTATCTCTTGGGGCTTGCCTAATACAATACTATATATATATATATATATATATATATATATATATATATATATATTTACCGTAACCGTAAACTGTAAACCGGGAGTCTGAGGAAATCGTATCAGTGAGAATGAACGTGATTTTGTGGATTATGAGCAATCGAGTGCGGGGGCCAACGTGGAAGATATCCTACCTAGCCTAACACAAAATACGAGAAGACAATAGAGAGAGTATTTGTAACCCCGTCCCCACCATCAGATCGGTGGAGCCCTCGGATTCCTAGCCTCAAGGATTGCAATTTACACCCTCCAGGCTATTCCTGGAGAAATTGCAACCCTTCCCTGACTCGTTTAAACTCATAGAGTCACCTCAAACCCACCCTTAAAGATACAAAAACATATCAGACTCATGAATGCGTGAAAAGACGTCTTTTCACAAACAAAAGAACACTTGAGAACCTGGGTTTCGATCTCTCAATTACGTAGATCTGACCGCATTTCCTTATGAATCGTTCATGGAACAAATCAACGAGAAAATCTTTCATTTTAGCTCTCTGTTGGAACCTAAATTAAAAGCAAATCGAGGGATCCTAACAACAGTCTAGCTAAAGATTAGAGAAGGTCGACCTGAAGCTAAAAACAACAACAACAACAACAAATCTCCAACAGATGGCTAAAATGAATGAGATGCTCGTCGATTTCTCCACTAATTAATTCACGAGAAGAAGCTGCAAGTTCAAAAAAATAAATAAAAGCCCATCTCGTTGGTATGGTGCATCCCTCCTCCCTTTATATTTAATTCACTAATCTAATCTGCAGTTAAGGTAAAAAAATGAATTTTCTAAATTAATTCAATCGAAAAGTGAATACATTTCTTTGTATTCGTTTAGATAGATAGAAATCATACCTTAAATCCTGGGTACCAAGTTGAAGATGAATGAAGACCCTCGGAGGCATCCTTCGGTCGAGGCATGTCAGGGGAGGAATTTTAATATTTTTTTTAAAAGAAATTAAATTAAATTTTGAGAATGAAAATTTTATAGAAATTTTTAAAGTGAAAGCAAATTTATGAAATTTGAAAAACAAATTTTAAAAATGCAAATTTAATGAATTAAATTAAAAGACAAAAAAAATGAATTATTGATATTTTTAGTAAAAAAAATCTAATCATATTTAGGGACAGCTGTAAAAAAAAACATCCTAAAACAGCTAATCTAATTGCCATCTAATTCCCCTTTAATAAGCTTTGCACCATACAAAAACTTACGATTGTTGTGTTTCTACTCGCTCGGGGTTCTCGAAATCTGGAAAAAAAAAGAGATAAAACTAAATTAGAAATGTTAATTTATATATATATATATATGGAATTTATGAATGTGTATGTGTGTGTGTGTGTGTAAATATGGACGTCCCGACGGTACAGTGAGGGACAATATTAAGTCCCCCTAGGCATTTTTACTTGTGATTATTTCATTGTTTTTAAAAAAAATATTAAATATTTTTTAATGAAAACACTAATAGTTCAAACCTAGAAAATTTCCATTAAAGTTTTTCATTTTCTTTATATTTATTTATATGGGACTTAATATTGACCCTCACAGTACATACTCACAAGTATGTGTTACTAAACTAAACAAATAGAATATTCACCTGGCACGGAGTTGAAGATCACCCGAAGCCTCCTGGCTCAGCCTCTCAGCTCGACACTTAGCACTACACTACACTACACTGCACTGCACTGACAAGAAAGACTGCACTTATCTGAAAAAGAAAGATTTAGATTAGACTCTTTCTCTCTCTCTTATCTAGCCGTAGTCAGGATGGAGTCCTGGTGGGTGGGTTCTGCCCAACCACACGATTTCTTCGCTGTTTTGAGGTGATTTAAACTCCGTTTTTTGATATTTACCCACATGGACTATACCTGACTACGGCCTCTTATTAAATGAATGATGTGAGTTTTATAAGGAAACTTACAATTATAAAAGGGTAAGAAAACTGATGATATTCATTATGGTAATAAAACCCAGAGTAAACAAATAGAATATTCACCTTCTGTGAAGTTGAAGATCACTCGAAGCCTCCTGGCTCAGCATCAGCTCCCAAATTGGACTGCACAGACATGACATTGCTCTCATCTGCAAAAGAAAAGATTTATTAGACTCTTTTTCTCTTATCTGGCTCACCGTATCAAGTCAGGATGGAGAGTCGTCGAATTATGTTATATTTTGAATATCTAGTTATATATTTTAGCCCAAATAAACTCAAAAATTGTCTCATTCCAATGACAAGTAGGAAAGGAATTTTTCTAATTATTTCTTGAATATGAATAAATTCTTATTACTCACTCAAAATTCAATCACCCAATTAATAAAAAATTATGTCATTATATTTATGAAATAATGACCAAAATGATATGCAAATGCCAAAAGGATATATACTTAGATTTTCTATTAAGTCTATACTGGTATATATATATATTAAGAAATGAATGCCAAAAGAGAAACTAGATAGGCCTATACAGTAAAATATATGGAATTTAATAAACTAAAAAAAGCAAAAATTGAATATGTTTGAATTGAAATGAATCTAAATAAATAAATTTAGATAGATATTATTAGTCTTCTTTTGAGTATGAAATAATAAATGACATTCCTGTCCGAGTTTATCCAAATTTACAAATAAATATTATTAATAATTACCCACAATTATATATGAATGGAATTAAATAAATTATTAATGATGAAATAATTATAAAATTAAAAAAATGAATGGGTTAAAAGGAAGATCACTCACTGATATGACAAACCCCATAACTTATGTCAGAAAACATAAATATAGTTGTAATTTTTAAGGGATTTAATTAACAAACATTTTAAATACCCTAATTAAAATTAATAGATATGCAAAGTGAATGAAAATATATTATATATGAAAATAAGAAAATGTGAAATCCAGGTGATTGGTTATAGAAATTTAATATTTACGTTTAACCCTGACGACTATTAATTAGGACATGAAAAATAAATGGACTAATTTGAATAGAGAATAATTAATGTCATTTACCTTTAGAATGATTTGATGAAATTAAATAAAAATATAAAAAAATAATAAACATTTATTATTTTGACAGAAGACAAGGCGCGAATTCAGCAAAGGCAAAGATTAGAGGATGGAAGTTGACAATTGAAGATGCTGAACTAATTCTCTTCAGAAATATTCAAATATAATTAAATTTTAACAAATCTTTTAACTTGAAAAACGAATTATAATTATTTTTCTAAAATTATTTCTAGCTATATTTTAATTTTTATCATTAAAAAAATATTTTGATTGACACATCAGAAAAAAATTAAAATAAAACTGGAAATAATTTAAAAATAATAATTTTAATTCGTTTTCCAAGTTAAATAACTTTTAAATTTGTTAAAATTTAATTACACTTGAATATTTCTGTAGAGAATTAGTTCAAGGCCAGAGTTGGGTTTTATACATGATTTTGCAGTTTTATACAAATATCGTGGATAAAACTGTATAAAACGTATAAAATGTATAAAACTCGGTGGCGGGTGGGCAAACTCGACGAGCCAGCATAATTGGTTAAAAATGTGGCCTTCATGCCAACATAAATAAAAAAAAAAAGTTATTTAAAAATTTGTCTAAATTCCCTAAGCATCATAGGGTTACCAAAATATATATTCCACAAATCCTTTCTCTCGTTATAATGACAGATAAATGAAATTATAAGTTAGCATTAAAAATAAAAGAAAATTGATAATATGATTTAAAAAAAAAAAAAAAAAAGTGCAGGAGGTGGATTTGAACTCGCGAAGTATGGTTACCTGAGAATGGAAAAAAATATAAATTCTTTGACGACGAATTAACCACTTAAGCCAAACTTGACTTAATTTATAATGGGCAAATAAGCCATATAAGAAACATGAAATAAAAGAAGTGAATTAGGGGAAAAAATCTTAATATTCCACATATGATATATCATTTTTCATTATTTTTTATGCGGATTAATAATTTATAGCTAAAATTTCAATAGCATGTCTAGTTTTAAAATTATTCAATGGACAAACGTCACATTATAAATGCCTTGATGTAATTAAACCAAAAACTCTATCTAACATATAATACATGTCATTAATTCTTAAATTCCCCTTGATTCCAGAGAACTAAAGCCCTTTTAATTATATGATCTAATTTGGGAGTTATTGGCGATCAAAGTTGAGCTTATTTTCGACCTTAATGACATCAACACTCAATTTTCTATATTATCGAAAAAGCTTATTTAGCCTTGTCTGATTAAAACCAAATTTTTACCAGAGATTTATAATTAAAAAATGAGTTTTTTTCTAAAGTTTCATTGAGATTGGTAAAGAAATAAATAAAATATTGACTATTTTGTAAATCGAGTTTTAGAATTCGGGATCCCGAATTGGTAAAGAGAGCGATCTATGAACCGGGTCTAGGCTTGAATCTGATTTGTGAGATCCAAATTCTAAAACTCGATTTACAAAATAGTCAATATTTTATTTATTTCTTTATGGATCTCAATGAAACTTTAGAAAAAAACTCATTTTTTAATTATAAATCTCTGGTAAAAATTTGGTTTTAATCAGACAATGCTAAATAAGCTTTTTCGATAATATAGAATTGGGTGGTCAGGCCTTTAGGCCCGAGTTTGGCTTATGTTTGATCGTCAATAACCTCTAAAATTAGATCATATAATTAAAAGGGGTTTAGTTATATGGAATCAGGGGAAATTTAAGAATTAATAACATGTGTCATATGTTATATAGAGTTTTTGGTTTAATTACATTAGGGCATTCACAATGTGTGTGACGTTTGCTCATTGAATAATTTGAAAACTATGGATGCTTTTGAAATTTTAATTACAAATTATTAATCTGCATTAAATGTAGTAAAAAATGATATATCATATGTACAAAATTAAAAATTTTTTAATAAGTTTCTTTTATTTACTGTTTCTTATATGGTGGTCTATTTTTCTATAAATTAATAAAATCAGCACGGTGAAGCTAGCGGCCAATTTCTGGCGGCCGATTTTTAAATGGCAACGTCGCATTAACAGACGCGCAGGCCATGTTAACTAATGTTAAAATATTATTTATTACAAATTAATTGATATCTCCTTAATTAGTCGATGTATAGGGATGAAAATTAGCATTCATACA
>JAKCPI010027036.1:0-40653 GCA_023213315.1 Euborellia annulipes
ATGCCAGTGGAAAAATCGTTCTTGCCAAGATCAGAGGCCATTCCTTTCCATTCAACACCGTCGCAGTAGAAACCCAAAGTGAACTGCCTGTGAATGATTCCAAGTGGTCGATCCATCTTGATCCTGGTCTTTTTACCTGGACTTTGCCCTCTATATTGATCTTTTCGAGTTCAGTTTCTCTGTGTACCAAAGTAGCGCAGAATGCGATTGAAAACAATAGCGCATTTTTACTCCCCAGCTTCACGTAGATAGAGAGTTAACTTGGATCAAAGGTAAGAAGAATCTTGGAAGGAATTCTAAAATAAAAGGAATATCTATATAATTATCTAATAATGAGAATTAAAATTATTTATATATATCCTACTGAATAGAAATAAAAAATTGAATCATTTCAACTCGTTAATGTCATTTAAAATTATTAGCAATTAATATAATTAAAAAAAAAAGTTAAATAAAATGTTTTACTATTCAACCTTAAATATCCACCCTTCTCCCAATAAATTAAATTAGAATTATATTGCAATATACACTATATATAAAATAAAAAGATAAAAAAAAAAAAATTTTGTTTTTGAATTTAAAAAGAGTCAAGGTATATAAAATTTGACTTGAATTTTAGTTTTCTCTTTAGCTCCAGTATACTCGAAGTTTGTAAATACTTTTAAATAAAGAAAGAAATAAATGAGGAACCCAAATTTTGTCATTCCTTGACTCTAGGACCATCTTGCTATAAAGCCATGATAGTTACTAATTATTAATATTATTAGAAAAATAGAGTGATGAAAATAAATAAACTGACCAAATGGCAAAGTGAGATGACGTTGAGAAAACTTGGTTCAATGACAAGAAGAATCTTCGAAGGAATTTTGAAATAAAAAGTAAAAAGAAAATATAATACTAACTTAAATTAATCGTTTTTTCAATTTTTTTATGTTTGTTAATCAAACTATTGTATTAAATTATTAAGGTTTACCTTGTTTAATGATATTTAATCGCTCTCCATTTTCTTTGAAACATTGTGGCTTAAAAGAGCTGAAGTTTTTTATCTCAATTTATGAAATATATATATATATGATAGTGTGCTCTACAAACTCCAAATGAAAGGGATGTCTTTTGGTCTAAATCACATCTAAAATAAAAAATAAATAAATTTAATATTAAAAAATTAGTCCCTGACGCCCGGAGTTAATTTAAAATAAAAAAAAATTAGTGTTTTGATTTTGTTAGATCTATTAATCAAAAATTATTGAGGCTTACCTTGTTTCATGATATTTAATCGAATTTTCTTTGAAACAGGCTTAAAACGGCGGAATTATTTATTCTCCTTTTAGTATATACAATCAGTAATTTCATTTCTATCTATTTGAAGAATAAAATTCTATGATATATATATTTGGGTGACATAATGTTCTCTCAGAGCTCCAAACATATGAGTTGAAGAGGAGTCTTTTGATCCAAATCACATCTAAAATGAAAAAATAAATCATTTAATAAAGATTTTGGTTAGAGTCAAGACTTTTAACATAAATAATTATATAAAGATTTGAAATAATGAGTGATTAAAATACTATCTTAAAAATAAAAATAAATTATTTGTTGAGAAGGATGAGTAAATAAAATCCGGAGCTGATCATCAGGCAATTTATTTGGATTAATTCCGATATTATATATATATAATAAATTGCCTGATCAACAGCTCCGGATTTTATTTACTCATCCTTCTCAACAATATCCACCAGGCTGCCCCTATCTTCATAAATTATTTGTATTAGTTAATCTTGATAGAAATAATTTGATTATTATATGTTTCTTCAACTGACCTTATCTCAAAAGTTCAAGCTTTATATGAATTATAATGTTAAAAAGTTCATTAAATAATAATTTTACAAACTAGGGATAAACGAAATAAAAATAATTTTAAACAAAACACATAATTATTTAAACAAATTAAAAATTAAAGGAAAAAAAGAAAATTTGTCAAAGTGAATGAGTTTATAAAACGAATAATCTATTTGATTTATATAATTTGCATACCGAATTAATTTTAAAATAAATAATAAATGATTAAAAAAAATAAAATATTAAATAAAAAAATGAAAAATAAAATTTGACAGACAAGAAAGAAAGGTTATCCTGTTGAATCACGAGTTTAGAATAATTTTAATTATTTGATTTATTGAAAATAATAATCCTGAACCAATTAAATAAATATTTAAATGCATTACTGACCTTAAAAAATAGAAATAATTGAGATGAAATATAAATAATTTGAATTGATGACATGTGAGAAATATTTTAGACGGTTTCGTTGACAAAGTCATGGATGAGATAAAGAGACCTGGCATTCGCTTGCATTTTCAATGGAGTCAAAGCAATCGAGCTTCTTGGATCATTATTCCTATTCAAATAATTAATTAAATAAAATGATTATAATTCAAATAAAAACAATTAAATATAATTCATTTTATTAATTTATTTTGAACTCGAAGCCACCCAGGGGGCGCTAGCTTACACTTCACTAGTTCACTCTTTTGACATTAGATTACTTCTTCTATCTAATTTCACGTTTATTCCCTGACGTCACGTGGTTTTACAATTCTACTAAACTTAAAATCTATGAAAAATTGACATTTTCCAATGTTATTTTCAATTAACTTTGTTAAAACTAGTTAAAACTTGATGATAGATCGTCCCCTATTCTATAAGGACTGTTATTTATATCAAAATGAATTTTAATGATATTCCCATAGCAACTTCTACTCCTAAAAGAGTAAATGTGAAAATTTACCAGAAAGAAAAACTGCCCGATATGGTCGTTAATGCAATTAAACAATTAAATAACCGCAACGGATCGTCGCTACAAGCCATAAAGAAATTTATGGCAGCTACTTATCTTTTGGATTTGGATAAAGTTGGTCCTTTCATTAATAAAGTTATAAATACAGCCGTGGCCTCGGGTACGTTGATCCAAACTAAGGGAAAAGGAGCTTCTGGCTCATTTAAATTATCCAAAATGTTAGAGAAGATTAAAAATGGAACGAGTTATGTTCCAGCTAAGACAAGGAAGAAAGAGACTCATGTATTGACTCCAATACCTGAGGAAACGACCAAAACTTCGGAAAAAGAACTTTCTATGGTCATTAATGCAATCAAACAACTAAACGATTCCAACGGATCCTCGCTGCAAGCCATAAAAAAATTCATTGCAGCAACATATCATGAGGATGTTGATAAACTTGGTACATTTATTAATAAAGCTATAATTGGAGCTGTGGCTTCAGGAACCTTGATACAGACGAAGGGAAGAGGAGCTTCTGGATATTTTAAATTACCCGATAAGTCGATGTCAAAGACTGAGAAAAAAACGGCAATTGTGGAAAAAATACAAAGAAAGAATCCGACTCATCAAACAATGATCATCAATGCCATTAAACAACTAAACAAAACTAATGGATCCTCGCTGCAAGCCATAAAAAAATTCATCGCAGCTAGATATCATGAGGATGTTGATAAACTTGGTACATTTATTAATAAAGCTATAATTGGAGCTGTGGCTTCTGGAACTTTGATACAGACGAAGGGAAGAGGAGCTTCTGGATCTTTTAAATTAAATGATAAGTCGATGTCAAAGACTGAGGAAAAAACGGAAATTATGAAAAAAATACAAAGAAAGAATCCCACTCATCAAGAAATGATCATCAATGCCATTAAACAACTAAACGAAACTAATGGATCCTCGCTGCAAGCCATAAAAAAATTCATCGCAGCTACATATCATGAGGATGTTGATAAACTTGGTACATTTATTAATAAAGCTATAATTGGAGCTGTGGCTTCTGGTACTTTGATACAGACGAAGGGGAGAGGAGCTTCTGGTTCATTCAAGTTAGCTGGAAAGAAGAAAATATCAAAAGAGACGACGTTAAAGAAGAATAAACCTGGAGGAGGGGATGTTCCTGCAAAGAAGGGAAAAAAGGTCACTACAAAGATACATGCTACAAAAGTAGCAACAAAGACGACTAAAACAAAGAACATTAAGAAAAAAATGCAAAAGAAAAAAGTTTATCTTTGGTTACCAAAAAATCCGACTTATGATGAGAAGTTGAAATTAAGGCAAGAACTGAGAGCACAAAATCTCTATGTTGCTTCTATTTTTAAAGATTAAGGTTCTTTATGGTAAGTTTATTTATTTCTTTATATAATACTCGGATAGTATCGGACAAGTTTTCTTAAGGTGGCTACACACGTAACTGCATACTTATGCAATCTTTTTGTACCAGCATGCACCTTTCGACACCATATGGCACAAGGAGGCTTGTGCAAGAAATAGCTTATGCCGAAAATTAACCTAAAAATGTCAAACTCGGAAGGTTATTTATTCGAAGATAACAAGAAATACTTACTTGCTTTAAACAGAGACACAATAAATATTAATAGGATTTAAATAAAAATTTTAATTGAATTAATATATATTAAATAAATATCAAATGTCAATATGTCTATAAAATGGCGGAGAGTGTTGCTTGCGCAAATATGCTTGTGCATGATTAAAATTCAATCGAGCATCAAGCGGCTTGCACAATTAAAATGCTTGCGCAATATTCTTCTACAGACGCTAGTTTGTTGGTACAAAAAGATTGCACGTGCATATTTGTCTAGTTTGCAGTTTCGTGTGAGCCGCCTTTATAAATTTACAGATTTTTTGATAAAACTTCTCTTCCTGATATTGCACTGTTTTAATTATATCTATTATTTTTACGTTTTAGACAATACCATCACCTTTCGGCATATTGATAAAAAAATACATTTATGAACCAGAGTTTAAACAAAATGAATAATTAGCTACAACCCAATGGAAATTCTAATTTTTAAAATTAATATTTTTTCATCTATTTTTTTAAGTCGTTCTCTAGTTAGTTTTTTTACCAACAATATTATGGTTTAAGTTTAATAAAATTATTTTTCTTTAGAGATTTTCTTTTATTGAGTTACATCATACACCTTAATCTAGTGATTTCCAAACTTGAACCGCGCGGCTCACTGAGAAACTCTTAAAAATATTTCACTACAGAATATTTTGTCTTAGGGGTCCGCGGAAAAATTCTGGGAGCCGGGTATAAAAATAAGTTTGGAAACCAATGCGTAATCCTTATCATAATTTTCGTTAGGTATCACTATAAATAATTAATATATTTGAAACTGCTTTTAGAATAATATTCATCCACGGACTTTGGAATAAATTTGATATTGAATGGATTCTTTTTATATTCAAACTTCGTATATTAATAATTAATTATCAACAATAGAAACGGTAAGTAAAGAATTACTTTCATTTTGATGTTTTTATTGAAAAAATTTTTAATGGATTTGCTGCTAGCTAAGAGGCTTTTCATTCTCACAAATGGAAGAGTGAGACACTGCATGCCATTTTTCGCACAATACAACCTAGCTTTGAGCGAACTAATATCTTTTTTTTAAAGATTTACTCCAAGTCTTTTAAGGTGCGCGTCTCGGGGTGCTAATTTTGGGAGTTTCCAGCGGCCACAATTTTGAAGCTATCGACCTCAAATTTTTTCAAAATTAAAGCTATTTAAAATGTCTACAACTTATAGAAGCCATTTTTTTGATTTTCGAAAAAATAAAATTTTTTTTTAGATTAATCGCATTAAATAAAAGATCTTTTTAAAAAATTCGCTCTATAACTTATAGATAAATAAATTAGTAATCGTTGTGTTAAAGAATAATTAATTTGTTACCCTTAATTAATTAGCTAGAAACTTTAAAATGAAATGGAATAAATCCCTTGTATTCCTATGGGGAAAACTAACGCCATCTCTTGCCGCCTAGAGTAACTCGGTAGTCAATCGTATCCTAATGGTTTTTTGAGACCCGCACCTCAAGTTATTTTTTAATAAACGCTGTAAAAAAAAAAAAAAATATTTTAAATATTTTTATTTAAATCTCTAATAAAAATATTAAAAAAAAAAAAAAAAAAAATTGAATTTAATAAATATACAGAGTGGTGTGAATAATTTGAGTTGACAGGCTTCTTCGACAACCGGATGGAGTAAATAAAATTCGACGAGTTTATTTTTTTTGTAGAAAAATACCGGATTCCTCTTGTGCAAATATTTTTTTTCTTGGTGAAGTAGTGCATCAGTTATCGAATGCGGCGGGTTACACCACGACGTGACCGAGTACCTTAAAGTACGTTAACGATTAACGAACGACCAAATTGCTTCTATTTACTTCAAATTTTCTCTTTTTAAAATTAATCGAGTTATACAAATATATTTCGATCTTTTTTTATTATAAAGCTAATTTGTATACTCTGTTTCAACTTTATTTGGGTGGATTATGTGTAATAGATGCAACGTTGCGGCGCTCAATCTGTGTCCTTTATTATAACTGAAGAAGGCTACTAAAATGACTAATAAAAAACAAACAAATAAAAACCATAGTTTACCCGATTTCCGGAATTTTTATTGAGGGAGGTTCTTCCTTCTCCACCTTGTCAGATATTGTTGATCTTCATGCGATCAGCAGGCACGTATCAGACAGTGACGTCATTTCAGTTTTTGCTTTGGGGGGGGGGGGCAAAAATGTTTTTTACTTCCTGTACTACTTAATTTATATTAAATATAAACAAATATATACCTATATATTTTTATCTATACCATCTTCTATACTTATTTATAAAGAGAGAGTCAGGTCTATTCTTTAAGCAAAAACGTCAACTTTTAACATCTGAAATCAGCGTTAATACATTTTAACACTTCCTTGTCTCAAATTGTTATTCTGTAAACAAAAACTTTAACGCCAAAGCGTTAACATTTAGTCAATAGTGTTAAAAATTAATGTTATGTCCAGGAGTGCTTTAATAATTTAACGTCGTATCTAATGCATAAAAATGGCGTCTTTAACTTAAAAGTAAGGTTATGATTTTGACAGCTTTGAGATACAAGTTAACCTAGCTCTTAAAACTTTGTTTAAAGATTATAATTTTTTTAACGCTGGTGTGTCAGATAGGCCTACTAGATTGAAAATAACAAATCAAGTTAGTAATGCGCAAAAGGTTATGGTGGGGTGTAAAAACACGAACAAGCAGAAAACAGCTATCTTCATATGGATGGTTAACACCTGGTGCTAAAAGGCAAAATATTAACGTCACTGTTGGTTTAGAGAATAACATTGTTTAACGCTGGTGTTATTACTTTACTTTTTAACGCCCATTTTATGATGTTAAATGTTAACGTCTGTTTTTAGAGAATAGACTTGAGTGAGTTTGTTTGTATGTAGGGGTTAAGCTCAGAATTAACTATTTTTTTCCAAAACCTTGGGGGAATTCCCCCTCCAAATTATGACTCTGGAATCAGATCGCGACAGTAGAGAGGAAACTTGAGCCCATCTTGAATAATTTGGAAGGTATTGAGTGATTATCCCATGGAAAAGTCAAGGAAGAAAACCTCCCTCTTACCTCACACTTTTTTAGCATGGCAATTTCAATTGAGAAAAAAAGTATATTCATTTGAATGCTAGTGGTATATTAATTTACGGAAATTAATTGAAATTCACGCTGTCCAATTAAATTTCGAAGCTTATAAAAGAGCTGGTCTGCTCAAAATGCTCTTAGTTTTTATAAATCAAAATATATTTGTATAGAAAAAAAAACTGCTCATTATTTTAAAGTACAAAATATATATATAAATATAATAAAAAAAAAAAAAAAGAAAATTATTTTTCCGTTTTATGATATAAAAATTGAGAATTTTTAATCTCATTTAAAAAATTTATTATACTTATAGAGATCTCTACAACTTTCTCTTCTTTATAAATAATTAATTATATAGTAAAATTTAATCGCTCGCTTGTATTGTATACTTATATATATATGAAATAATTTTTCTAGTAATTGTTCGTATTATTAAAAAAAAAATAAATAAAAATGTATATATAGCTGTATATTTTTGGACCAATAATAAATGGATATAATTTATTTTAGCTAATCATTTCTGAACTACTCTCAACTAAACCCTTTTTTTTTTAAGAGATTTGAGATATTTTTTATATTATATATAAATATATCTATTAATTCTGCAAAGTCTTTTTTTACAAATGGGGAAAAAGATGCTTAAGGTTTAATGGATTAATTTCTTTTGAGGGTGTTCATCATCTATGAGCATGGGCGTAGCCAGGGGGGGCATGCCTAAAAATTAAAAAACAAACAAATATATATTTTTCCCATTGGGAATTTTTTTTAACGCCCCAATCCACTACATTAATTTAATTTTTTTTTATTTAAATAAATAATTAATAATCTATGTATATATTAATTGCAAACCCCCCTCTCGCCCTAACGAGGGGTTGGCTCCCCCTAACAAGATGTCTGGCTACGCCCATGTCTATGAGTGAGTATGAACATTTTTTAAATTTATAATGAATGTGAAGAATTATTTCCTAGTATGTTATTTGAGATAATATGCGTATTAAATGCATTTCCAAGAAAAATTTTGACCAAAGAAAAATTTTACTATTTAGATTTTCTTTTTTTAATATAAAAATTATCGGGGGGGCGGGAGTTGGGGGGGGGGGGGATTTTTTATTTTTTTTTAAGTTCCCCCGGGCCCCCCCCCAAAATAATATAGTATTTTTTTTTTTGACTCAAAATAATGCAATTTATCATATTATACAGGGTGACTGATAATTCATGGTACCAACTGTGAGTGCTGGTACAGGACACTGTAACAATCACTTTTTGTATAGTGGCACTTATTGGGAATTAATTTTCACTTGTAAACGCGGTAATTAAAATAAAACACTCATTTCTTCTTTACTCTGTTTGTGCTTCGCCACTACACTTTTGCCCATACATTCCTATACAAAAAGTGGTTGTTACAGTGTCCTGTACATGCCCTCACAGTTTGAAGCATGAATTAGCAGTCACCCTGTATATATATATATATGTGGATCTCCAGCATATCTTGTATGCGAGAAAAGGGGGGGGGGAGTCTCTGGAATACACCCCTAGTATGAACACACTATAACGTAAAAACATAATGAGTTAAATTTGATTAATTTGGTGGATCTTACACTAAAATTAAGTAGATCTGTAGATTGTAGATCTGTATAATGTTTTGAAGTAAATTCAAAAGTGGTAGCCTACTGATATATTTTGTTAAATACTTCAAGAGTTGATAGAGATCTACAATTTTAATATAAGAATTACAAACCATATTTCACTAATTCAATTTTTTTTAGAGTCAGGAGTTCTTAAACTGTGGCCCGCGAAACAATTCTAGTTAAAAAATTATTTGTATTCTATATTTTATATAAAATATATACTGAAATTTCATAAACTGAAACCTATTTAAGGGGCGAGTCTCGAAAAACCGTTAATAGCCGATTGAGAATCTGGTTATTCTAGACGGCAAGAGATGGCGTTAGTTCTGCCCATAGGGAAACAAGCATTTTAGTCATTTCATTCGTAATGTTCCAGCAAATTAATTAAAGGCAAAAATTAATTATTTTTAAACACAATGATTACTAATTTAATACAGGCCGAATTTTTTAAATTATCTTTTATTTAATGTGATTAATCTAAAAAAAAAATTTTTTCGAAAATCAAAAAAAGGTCTTTCTATAAGTTGTAGATATTTTTTATGTAGATATTATTTTATATAGCTTTAATTTAAAAAAAAATTTGAGGTCGATAGCTTCAAAATTGGGAACAGAAGTTTAAGAACCCCTGATTTAAATTATAAGAGAAAGGAAAAAGCAAAATTATTCTTAAGTTAAAATTTTTCTTAGGAATATGGATCTTAAGGTGGAATTCCTTTGCAACGACTGAAACGGCTAGAGACGCGCGGCTGCAGAAGCGCGACCAAAGCAGAGCGTCTCGAGACCTTGGTTGAATTCCTATAAAGCTTGGATTGGTTGACGACTTGACTGTTTTCTTATTGTTTGTTTTACAAATGGTGGCGCGCGACAGTTACGACTCTGACTGCTCATTTTTCTTGGAGCAGGGAGCTTTCTGGGAGGGGGGGGGGGGGGCACGAGCAGGGCCCCCCGGCTCCCCTAGTTACGCCCATTGTCTAGCCGTTTCAGTCGTTGCAAAGGAATTCCTCCTTTAGACTTTTGATACGCAATAGTCATATATAGGTATATAAAACCTCAAAATGTAAATAAATATATTGTGTGTTGAAATAAAAATTAAAAAAAAAAAAATCGAATAGATAAAAAAAAAAATAATTAAGAAGAAAGAAATAACATTTTTTTTTGTTCATTCTTCTAAATCTAATGGAAATTGCACAATTTCCAAATAAGTAAATTTTTTTGTGCATCCTGACAATCTTGGCCATTTGAAAAATGTTTCAAACACATGGGAAAAATGTTTAGAAATTAATTATATGATATATTA
This sequence comes from Euborellia annulipes, assembly GCA_023213315.1. Classification (NCBI taxonomy): domain Eukaryota; kingdom Metazoa; phylum Arthropoda; class Insecta; order Dermaptera; family Anisolabididae; genus Euborellia; species Euborellia annulipes. The sequence continues at coordinate 10,418 of JAKCPI010027036.1, forward strand.
CCCCATAAATAGCTGTTTGGTCATTTTTATTTTATTGTTTCTAGTGAATTTTCTAAAAAAAATGACATGGTTCTTAACATGAATGAGATTTAATTATTTTGTACATATTATATTCTATATTTTCTAAAATGGGAAATAAATATATTTTAAGAATATCTGGCTTTTTATAAGCTATATATATGTAAATATATATATCTATATTTTATATATGTTTATATAAATATAGATATATATAAATATATTCTGCATCTCAACAGAGACATGAGTGACGATTTCACAAGCGATTTTTATAAATAAATTTTTACATAGTGGCAAGGCTCCGGCCGTGCAATTTATACTTTTATATATTTTACATAATTCTAGTTATGGTAAATTTTTTTACTTCATCTAAATAGATGTAGTAGAAAAACTTTTTTTTTTTGTATTTTTTTAAATTATTTTTTATAATTCTAAAAAAATGGATTTAATTTGTTATCTTTTATATTATTATTATAATAATAATAATCATCATCATCATTAATTAGAGAGTATAGAGAAAAAAACGTTACCTTTTTTTTCTTTCTTTTCTTTTTTTTTTTTTTTTTTTTTTTGAAATGTACATAATTACAAAATTTTTTTTTATCAAAGGGCACAACAAAGAATAAATTAATCTCTATTGAACTAGGATGAAACAATTTTTTTTTTGGAAATTAAATTAATTTATTCTTTATGAAGTAAATTATTAATTTTTTTTTATAGAAATTGTTTAACATAATTATGTTTTATATATATATATTTTTTTTTAGATAGCAGGCAATTTACAAATACTCGTTACTTCGTTTCAGTAACTATATAATATTTATTTTTAAAGTTAACATATATATGTATAATTATTATACATATATATATGATATATACACATACATGCATTATGTAATATATACATATATATATGTAAAAAAAAAAAATAAAGACATATTAAGCAGTCTATATACAGCAATAAAAACAGTCGTCAAGATTTTAAGACACTTGACAGATATTACACGTTTGAAAAAAAATCACTCTTTTTTTTCCTATGGCTCATCATCACATAAACCTTGTTTACTTTTTTTTTTTAATACATATATTAAGTATATTTTTTATTTATACATATTTTTATTTTGTTAAGAATATGTATAAATATATATTATATTAAAACAATTAAACAGAACAAGTACCTATTCATTTAGTCCCGTTTTAAAAGGACAAAATATATACCCGCCACAATTGACCTATATATAACTATTATAAAAAAAATTAGATGCCCCCCTCCCCCCTCCCCAAATATTAATAGTTTGTACACAAATGCATTTATGCAAAGATAATTTGGTTATTTATTATTATTATTTTTTTAAATTTAAATTCGTGTTTCTCGCCATGTATACTCTTTTTTTTTATCAATTCAGTCAAAGTTAAGCTATTTAATGATATATATATCATTTGTATATTCATTCACTAAGGTGTTGCCCTAGCTAAAAGGTAAATTACATTCTTATTTCTTGCATTCACACACAATAATGGTAATAAAACATTAAAGACAGTTAAAAGCTTGTCTAGGTAATAATTCGACTTATACAGGGTGAATTTTTTATCACTTATTGCATTTTAGGAGAAAAAGTTGTTTCTTTAAGGAGGCCCTAGACGGTCAATCATTTTGCTCAATCAATCGATTGAATCAAGCCTAGACAGTCAATCAATTTGCTCAATCAATCTATTGAATCAAGCCTAGACAGTCAATCATTTTGCTCAATCAATCGATTGAAACCTAGATAGTCAATAATTTTGCTCAATCAATCAATCGATTGATTGAATCAAGCCAGATTGACCGTCTAGAAACCTGTATGACGCTTGAGCCAATCATTGAAGGTGATTGATAAAAAGTTTGGATGATTCAATCATTTGTCTCAATCGGGCCCAGATTGATCAATCATTACGTCAGTCACGCCGGGCAACCATGGATTTTACCCCGCTCTACCAAAACAAGTTACAAACGAAGACGAAATTGTAGAAAAAAGCCTTCAAGGTTCAAAACATGAGTATTAAGTTGAGTAAATGCTCATGAGTGAAGCGATTTCTTAATTTGTACCATTCCTTGAACCAACGTCATTTCCGATTTTTGTTTTTCCCTTTAACGGCACCAAAGTCAATGCAAGGAAGGACAATGGTGTTGGATACCGAAGCATCCTTCTGAGTAGAAAAGTCATCTGTGTCTAAGTTTTGATAAAAAGTTTGAAGGTTTGATTGAAGCGCGCGTCAATCGATTGACTGAACCATTTGATCAAAATGATTGACGGTTTAGGACCTCCTTTAGGGGGCGAAACCAAACTATCCTATTATATTTTTTTTTTTTTAAAGAAAACCTATATTCGTCAAATAATTCAGTTTTAATTAGACGAAAATATAGAGTTCCTTTTAAAAATCTAAACTTGAAATGTCTTTGAAAGCTTTTATAGTAAAAAATAATAGGGTAGGTAGGTTTCTGTCAACTTTTTTTTTTTCTAAAATGATTCCGGATTATGACTCAAGATAAAAAATTCACCATGTATATATTTTATATATATAATATATAAATATATATAAGTAAAGAAATATTTCATTAGAAAAATAAAAATAAATAAATCTTAATGGACAAGTGCGAAAATTTTTAAATTTTATTTTATTTTAGTCATGAGGAAAAAATTTCTTCACCATAGATTTATTAATATATATATATAAAAAAAAATGAAATTATTATTAAGCATTAAAATGGAAGAAATTTTTTCCCAAGATTAAAAAAATAAAAAAATGTTTAGCACCATTTTGGGTAATACTTAGATCTAATTTATAATATAATAACAATACATTTTCTAAAAGAAGAGTATACAATCTAGATATTTAAAAAAAATAATAATTAATTATTAATATTCAATAGTTTTGAGAATCGCGAATATTTTTTTAACAAATTTGTGTGATATGTGGCTAAAAGACAGCTTTTTTTTTTATTTTCAAATTGGAACCTCTATAATGCTCAATCATTATTACCTGAGGTGCAACCTAGAGGCTAGAGCTAATGAATTTTTTAGGAAAAATTCCCATAAAATGTCAAGATTTTTTAATGCATGTATTGCCAAGCTAGATTAGAATACACACAAATTGAATGAGCTAATCTAAAAATTCTATGCACAGCACCAATATAGTAACACATCGAACTGTAAATGTTTTTTTTTTTTTTTTTTTTTAATCGGTGCATTGACAGACATTGGTGCAAAATTGGAATTCACACATTTTTATTTTTTTTTTAAACGATAAAAGAGATAGTATTTCTACAAAAATAGGGAGTAGCCTGCTGACACCAACAAGATGTTTGACTAGCATCTAAACCAGTGATTCAAAACTTTTATAATTTTTAAAACTATTTTATCCCTTAAAAAAAAAACTGCTAAATTTATATAGAGTGACTTTTGAAAAAAAAATAAAATTATCCCACTTTTTTAAATAAACAAAGGAATTTTTGTTAATTATTTTTCTTAAGCCTCGTTTTCATTCTAACTAATTTGCTCTTAAACTTGTTTTATAGAATGTTTAAAAATTATCGTCTAGGAAATATTAAGAAATATATTTTGGTTGTAATTGTTGAGTTGTATCAAGGAAGGGTTGCAAAAGCAGAGACTGGCAGCCAAACTTTTTTCTTTAAATATTTTATTGGGCCGACGTTTCGGTCTCGATAGAGGGCATCTTCAGGGCTAAAAATGTATACATATAAATAAATTGTTTTCAACAGATTTTATATATAATGGAAAATTATAAAAAATTTTACAATAGGATATAAAAAGAAACAATGTCAAAAATGTATATATATTTTGACACTTATTGGGGTATGTGTTTCTTTTTATATCTTATTGTAAAATTTTATAATTTTCCATTCTATATAAAATCTGTTTATTTATTTATTTTATAATTATTAATTATTTTTTAGCCCTGAAGATGGCCCCTATCGAAACCGAAACGTCAGCCCAATAAAATATTTAAAGAAAAAAAATCTGCTTTTGCAACCCTTCCTTGATATTTGTTCAACATGAAGCAGCAAAACAATTTGCATATAAAATACACGCATTCTCACTAGATTATAAAAAATTTGTTTTTCTGGTTTGCAAGATGGAATGGACAAAAAGGGATATTTTGAAATTGATATAAGCCCGTACTTTGGATCAACATGAGTTCAAAGCACAAAAATTAAATTATGCAGGGATACTCTACAAAGAATTGGTTATATTTTAGAAAAAAAAAAAAAAAAACAGTAGCAGAAAGTGTGGACGTTTTTGCCTCTTTTTATTGATACGCATTACAATAAAAGCAACCAGGGCTCTACCACCCATCTTGTTACAAGGCTTAATGGGAACTGAATTGTAGTCTAAACACACATATATGACAGTAACAGTATAATTTGATTTTAAATATATTTTACAATTAGTTAGAATGGAAAGGTATGTATAATAAGTTTTAAAAAATGTTGCAAAACATGCTTTAAAACTTGTTTAACAAATTGTTAGAATGGAAACCAGGCTTATTCCATTCGTTTTTTGTTTCTAGAAGGGGGGACGGGGGGAATAGGAAATTTTAATTACTATTTATCAACCATTCTTATGACTAGAGCTCCAAATTCACGCTTGGCTATGAGTTTGAAGTGAAGGAAGGGCTATTCTTAAATTTTAAATAATAATAAAATCTCATTTTTTTGAATTTCATTATAATTAAGGAAAAATAAATGAAAAAAAAAAATCACTCTATAATTAGACTCAATGAAAATTTAATATAGTGTGTTTATTTTGTTTGAAAAAATTTTATAAACATTTAAGTTTTTATAATATTAATTTTTTTTTTTTTTTAATCTTAAAATACACAAAACATAAAAAGATAATATAAAAACTTTGGGCTCGTAAAATAAAAGATTGGAAACACTGATCTAAATTTATAATTGCTTAACTGATATCTATTTAAGAGACTTTGCAAGATATAAAGTGTATGTACATAATAATAATCATTCGTTGAAATCATAAATACAAAGTATTTCAAATAAATATCAGAGCATAATAGGGAACTATGAATTTGAATGGATTCAATTGAAAAAAAAATTAAGTATGCTCATTAAATATATAAATCGGATATTATTTATCCGAATTTTTTTTTTTTTTTGGATAAAGAGATCGTTATATATATAATGATATATATTTTATTGACTATGTGAAAATTGTTTAATGTAATTAAAATATACAGGCTATTTTAGGACAAATCGAATAATAATAATAATAACATAATCAGTTTCAAAGAAGTCCTTTGAAAATATTTTTTTGATCACAATTAATAATTAAATGTTTTTAGGGAGTTAAATTTAAAAAAAAAGGATTAGCGTTTATAGAGAAGTTGATAAGTCAAAAATAAAATCCGATCTTTTTCCAATTAACTCCCTTTTGTTTAAATTTAAATTAATAATTAAGATTGCTTTACAAAAAAAAATAAAGAGAGATAATAATAGGACTTATAGGTGGCTACTTAAGGTAATCTCAACTTTACAAGCATGTTTGTGCAATCTTTTTGTATAAGCAAACTTAATAAAAAAGTTTGCAAACTTACGAGTTAAATAAAAAGATTGCACCTGTATGCTTGAGAAGTTTGCAGTTACGGGTGTAGCTCCTTAAGAGAGGCAAAATAACATTAAAATGACTTTCACTCAGAAGATATAAATTAGACTATTACTATATATATTATATATATATAATAATTACCAATCTTAATTCATTTAAAAATTAATATATTGCAATACATAAAAAATTTATTAAAAGCTTAGGGACTCTAGTTTTTTTTAATTAATTATGTCATATTCATAAACAATTTAAAAATTGTTGAGTTGGAATTTTAAAATAGAGCTTAGTTTTTATATATCTGTATTTTTTTCTTTTTTTTTTTTATTAAACTAAGCGAAAGTCAAATTCACAAAAATTTTTTAAAGGTGGCTTGTTAAAATGCATGTGCATCTTTTTGTTCAAGCAAACGATGAACGTGTTTTTGCTTGCGCAATCTCCTATAGTTTGCTTATATAAAAAGATTACACTGCATATTGTGAGTAGCCACCTTAATATAAAATTCCAAAAAAAAAAAAAAAAATTAATAATTTGTGAAGTTAAAAAAATAAAATGAAAATTGATCATTTTCACTCAATAATTATAAAATAAATGTAAAAAAAAAAAAAAAAAAAAAACATGAAAAAAAGGCGTCTAGAGGGTGAAAAAGAGAGGGGGTGTAGGGGGGAAATATTCGATTTATCCCATATTAGCTGCTGCAGTTATAATAAAAAAAAAAAATTGATAAATACAATTTTCTGAAATTAATGTCCAAAAAAAAAAAAGAAAAGCAGCTCTCTAGGAAAGCTTTGAGAGTGGCCAGATCAAAGCATGTTCCCTTTTTAATGCTACAAACCCCCGGGCGGCGTAGCATCGAAATTTTTTTTTTTTTTGGTCAGAACACAACATAAATTAACGCGGTTTCACTTTTTCTAAAACATTATATTGGCAACTGTACACTAGCACTAACGACTCTACGACATTTCTCATCAGGTTTGTTAATCAATTGTCTTAGCATTTTTTTTTTTTTTTATAAATTTATCAACAAACAATTTCTAATTTCATTTATTTATACTTTTTTTTTTTCATCATAAATTGCTGGAAGAATAATTCAATGTGAAATGCCTGCGAAAGCGGTCTAACCTTGAAAGGTAAATCTAGATCTAATTCACCCAATAAAGTTGATGCGATTTTATATATATATACATATAAACATAGGCAGGTAAATTGAAATAGCTCTCTAATAATGAGGGAGTCTGTCAAAATAGGATTGTTGTAATCAAAACCGAATCGTGTAGTGAGAGTGTATAGAGAGAGGTGGAAACCAAGAAGGATAGGAAGAAGAAAGATAGCAAATAGAGAGAGAGAGAGAAATAGGAAGCAAGGGAGTAAGATGAGGAGGAGGTTTTAGGTTATTAGGCTCAGGCCATACCGGTATTGGATGTGGCAGAAGGATTTTGGATGGCGGTTGCCGTAGAGGATACAGCGGGATCAGCTGATGGTCCTGAGGAAGTGGAGGGATCGACGACCGAAACGCCGACACCACCACCACCGCCGCCGCCTCCGCCTCCACCGGCACCTGATGCACCACCGTCCGTACTCGCACCTGATGAAGCACCGGCTTCTGTATGCCGAGGCAGAAGCACTGAGTTCAATGACGGCTGGATGCCCAGTTCTGTGTCAAACACAGATTAGAATAACTCATATGAATCTAGTATTTTAATCTTAATTAAAATAAAAAATAAATTTTTTCTGAGAAATTATTTCACAGTGTTTAAAATGGTAACCTTTGAAACATTATAAATAGGTAAAATTAATAGGTGAAATGTTTCTATATATTTATTGATACAATGAGGGAAGAATAATCCCACCCATGGGTTTCCGAAAGTACTTGTGATTATTTCATTGTTTTTATAAAAGAAAATGAAAATCTTTATTGAAAATTTTCTAGGTTTGAACCATGAAAGTTTCCATTTTAAAAATTTATAATATTTTTTTTAAAAACAATGAAATAATCACAAGTAGAAAACGCATGGGTGGGACTTAATATTGTCCCTCACTGTACAGTGAGCGCCACAATTAAGTCCCCACCTGATAGCTTTAGCCTTAAGTATATCGTATAGTATATGATAAATAATTTCAAATTTGAAAAGGTAAAATAAAATCATCTGTATCAGATTTTACGTTTTACCTTTTCGGTCATTAAAATTATTTTACCATTTACCCATAGGCAGATACAGGGGGGAGGGTAAAGGGGGAGTAATTACCCCCCCCTCCCCCCCCGAGATTTAAAAAAATACCTTTTTTTCGCAAAAAAATTTATTTTGAATGTAAAATTTTAAAAATTAATACTTAAAAATATGATTTGTATTTATATTCTGGCAAACAAGTACAGAATGCACCTTTAAATTACCGAAATTAAGAAAAATAGTGTGTTGTGCGACGAGTCACACCAGATTACCCCCCCCCCCCCGAGAAACACCTCTGGATCCGCCCTTGCATTTACCATATACTATACCATATATTTAAGGCTAAAGCTATCAGGTGGGGACTTAATTGTGGCGCTCACTGTACATAGTAACACTACAACATCAAGTAATACAAATAGAATATCAATATTACTTTTGAAGATGGGGTTGGACAAAATAATATGAACACGGGACATATATACAATATTTATTTATTAATAAAAGGTCGAGCCACCATTTGCTTGTAGAATTTTTACAGGTTATTTGGAGGTACTCTAGGTTTTCGACCTCAAGGCTAACTTGGAGGGAGGAGGGGAGTTCACAAACCTCAAAGTTTTTGGACTTTTTTCAGTTTTTTATTTATATCTCGTAAACTAAGCATATTTTGTGAACCGCAGTACAATGCAAAGTTGTAGAACATTAAATTTGCTAAAATTTGGTACATTAAACGAATTAGTAGACTCAATATTAACCGAGATACGGCCGATTAAAGTTTCTAAATATTTCTTTTAAATTCCGAGAAACTTTGTCTATCAGCCGTATCTTGGTTAATATTGGTCTACAAATTCGTTTTATCAACCAAATTTTAGCAAATTTAATGCTCTACAACTTTATATTGCACAAAATATGCTTAGTTTTGATATAAGCAAAAAACTGAAAAAATTTTGAGGTTTTTGAACCCCCTTCCCTCCACCCCTTTGCTATTATGCTTAGGCCACTTAGCCCATTTTGGACAAAAATCGACCTAACCATTTATTCACTGAGATGAGATGTATAATCATTCATCTACTCTCTTTATATTATTAACAACTAATGTATAGGGGAAATTTGTTTAAATATGGAATAATTGGTTTTAAAATATAAATAAAATAAATTAGATAGAAAATAAAAAATATAATTGAGTGGATCAAATCCGTATTAACAACGTTTTTTTTTTTTTATAATTAATAACACTTTGTATATGTATATTAAGAAGGAACTCAGATTTAAATTAAATTTTATTATAGAATTGATCTTTCAATCAAATATTAGCACATTATTGATTTTAATAATAAAAAAAAAATAGGGAATGATCTATTTAATACCGTGATCGGTGAAATTAAATAAAGGCGGTAGCTCGCGACCATTTGGCAGGCGTGTGTTGGTTTCACGGAGTTCATCGAAAAAATTATGTGCACAGGCCTGGAGAGGTGATGTGCGCGATGATGGGGTATATTCAAGGAGTCGAGAGACTAAATCGATGGCCTCTGGAGGCGTCCGCGCTCGGAATACCTGGAATATAAAAATAAAAAAACACCTTAGATCATTTTAACAACAAATTGAGTACTGTGCACTTACTCCGACTTGAGTCGGAGTAAGTGTACTTGAAAAAGACTGCAGAATAAGCAATCGAAACACGTTATAAAGTATTTATAATTTTAATAAATAATTAATACAAATGTGGTCTATAATTAAAAACTCCCATAATAATTATACAAACCACAAGAGCTTTAATAAACCTAAAAAATTGTGATTTTCTATAAAACTTTGTCATTTCAAAAGATAGAGAACGCGAATACAGTATTCTTTTAGTAATTAAAAAATAACTAACAAATAATTAGAAGAAAAGGACGGATGCCTTCCCGGGGATAACAGCCAGGCGAAATAAAAAACTTTATATTTTGTTGCCGACGTTTCGAGTACTAGTCGCACTCATCTTCAGGACAAGTAAAATTGTCAGAGAAGTGTGGTAGTGGTGTCATTGGGAGGGGGGGCATTTAGCCCCCCCCCCCCAAGGGCTCTGATTTTTATAAAATTTTATATTATTCTAAATAAAATACTCCAAAATACATCTACGAGTATATAAACTGTACAAAATTAAACAATTAATTAAATTATATATGTTTTGCCCAAATTTGAGTACCCATTTGTAAGTAAATTTTAAGAAAAAAAAATGTTTGCCCCCCCCCCCCCCCCAAGAAAAAGTTGAAATGACGCCACTGAAGTGTGGTACTGAATAATTTCATGTTTATACATGTTCTTAACAGTTTTTCAATCGATAATCTTTTATATATAATTCTTCTGTACGTGTGTATGTGACTGAACTCCTCCTAAACGACTGAACCAATTATGATGAAATTTTCTGTGTATGTTTGTGAGAATCCGGACATGTTTTGTTTCACAAATAACAATAAGTTAATCAGTAATTAACCGTTAAAATAAGAAAAAAATAAAAATTAGGAGAAATAGTTGCCATGGTAACAAAATATAAATATTTACCCATGTTTACGATTTTTTTTATTTATTTACATTTTGAATTCTAAAATATCGGCGTAAATTTTTTTGTCTGTGTACCGGGAGAGTCCCGGAAAGAATATGATTCAAAAAAATCTTAAGTTCATGAATAACTTAATTAACCGTTGAAATAATCTCTATATATAAAAATGAAAAGGGAAAATATATGTACCGGTATGTATATAAGTAAGCGAGCAAGGGGGTCCAGGGGGCGCAGCGGTAGAGGGCCGCCGAAGGGGCTTGCTCTAGTATGTAATAAAATATGAAAAAGGAAGTTACTTCCGGAAGTCAGATTGGCCGTTTCTACTGACAATAAAATATATCATGACTTGCTATTTAGATACGGTGTCAGTCCTAAGGTTTTTGATTGTTTGAAGAATATATTTGATTGTACATCTTATCGATTGTAAACTTTTACACAACATGTATAAATAGTTAAATATTTTCGAGATTTATATATTTGAATTAGATATTAGTATTCAAAACATCTCGATTCGTTTCGGACTTAACTAAAAGTCATAGAGATATATATCTAACAAAGATGTGAGTGTTATTTATTGGTGAGGCCCAACATCCCATGGCCCCCGGGAATCGAACCCAGGAACTCCGCCTTTCCGGGGCATAGGCGTGCTGTCCATTGCACTAGGCCACCGGACCCTCGACCATGGGATGTTGGGCCTCACCAATAAATAACACTCACATCTTTGTTAGATAAACATGTATAAACATGAAATTATTCAGTACCGCACAACAATCTCTGACAATTTTGCTTGACCTGAAGATGAGTGCGACTAGTACTCGAAACGACGACAACAAAATATAAAGTTTTTTATTTGCCTGGCTGCTATCCACGGGAAGATTTCCGTCCTTTTCTTCTAATTAAATTTATACAGCCATTCTACTCAAAAAATTTAATTAACAAATAATTTTTTGCTTGTTAGCAACTTGCCTATATAAGTCACCATGTAAAATTTGCATTGTGTGAGACGAAATTAAATTTTTAGATTACAGCCCTCGCTTTCGAATTTTAAATACCTTTCAGATTCTTTGTAAAATTTAAAGACATTTTCTGGGAATGAAATGAATGCTACATTTCACAATGAGATATATAAATGAAGCTAATTAATATGAGCATAATTTATTTTATTAAATATTCTTGGGCAGTGAGTAGAGAAGTTGTTTAAAGTTTTTTTTTTTTTTTAAATTAATTATTTTTCAATGTTAAAACGGGGAATAAGTCTTCCATCATGAATTTTATTCAGAAAATTCAAATAAATATGTTCTTTTCATTATCTCATCAGTAGTATTATTTAATTATATCCTGGGTCAACAACTTTCTTATCCACTACTCCAATCCATTGCCATAAACTTTGAACACCCTTTCAAGTCGTGCCTATGGGCATGAATATGGTGTGACACTATGCTATCACAAAAGCCTTTATATTTATCAAAAATGAATAAATATTTTCTATTAAGATGAAAAGAATATATTTTTTTTTGATACGCATAATATAAGAGTCAGAAAAAAAATTAATATTTTAAAAATTAAAATCTAAGGAATCGATTCAATTATTAATAAATAAATTTAATTTTATATTAATTGTGGTTTATTTGTATTTGGCACAACGTTTCGGACATATCTGCAATGAGATCTCTGAGATAAGACCTTTTGAGATTTGTATCTGAAGAAGGAAACAGAATTAGAGTTTGAAACTTTGTATTAATACAAATAAACGACAATTAAATCGAAAATATAATTTATTTGTCAATGATAACAACAGTAAAAGGACAAATTCCAAAATATTTTATTAAAAAAAAAAAAAAAAAAAAAAAACATTTTCCTTTAGAAAATAACGTTTTTAACAGGGGAATGTATGGCTGTATAGAAGATTCTGAAAGAGATGAAAAAACAAGAAGAAAATGCAGCCAATGTCGTTTCTTTATTGAGATTCAGCCCTTGGTTTGGACCATCACCAGAACTGGGGCTGTGTCAAAAAGGCGTACTACTATACTTTCCCCGAAACAGGAGGGCTTCATGTGCAAGAAAAAAACTTATGCACTTTCATATCAAAATCTGCTATTAGTGTTAAAAATTTAAATACTCTTCTCGTTATATGTGAGAGGATCGAGTCAGCTTTCGGAAAGTGCATAAGTCTCATTCTTGCAAATGAAGCTCTTCGGTTTCGGGGAAAGTATATGCCTTTTTGACATAGCCCCTGCTCTGATGATGGTCCAACCTAGGATCGAAACGTTAGTCGAGGGCTGAATCTCAATAAAGAAACGACATTGGCTGCATTTTCTTCTTGGTTTTAATCTCTTTCAATAATTACGTATTTATTTCAACCCAAATTGTGTGGTTTCAATAAAATTATAATATCATCACCAGGTCCTAGTTAGGGATCGTACAAGTATTACGTAACGCAATTTTTGAAGATTTTTGACCCCCCTTCCCCCCATGTAACGCACCGTAACATTTTTTTTGGCCCCCTCCCCCTAGACGTTACGTAACGCTCAAGTGGCCATATTTATCTAAAAGTCACAATTATGTTGGGCAAAGTACCGGAAAGTCGCTAAAATACCGTTACGTAACGCGTTGTTCAACCCCCCCTCCCGTCTTCTAACACATGGTAACGTTTTACGAGACCCTCCCTCCCCCCAAATTGCGTTACGTAATACATGTACACTCCCTTAGCTGCTTTTAGATTCACAAACAAGTTCAGAAGAATTCTTAAGGCGTGTTTTCCATTTAGGCAACAAACCGTGTCATTTGCTATAAATTATTAGGAGATTTTCAAATACCAGACGTTGTTGTCTCCCCCTTTATAAATAAATGAAGAATAAAAAAAGATGTTACAGGGGGATAAATGACTGTAGAGATGTGGAAGAGAGGAAGAAGTCAAAGTAGTTTCTTTATTGAGATCAGCCCACGGCCAACGTTCGGTCCTAGGTTTGGACCATCATCAGAGCTGGGGCTGTATCAAAAAGGACTGAAACGTTGGTCGTGGGCTGATCTCAATAAAGAACTACTTTGGCTGATTTTTTCTCTCTTCAAAAAAAAAAAAGATATTTTGTAGGTAAATGAAATCGGACCTGAACAATTTTCTTTAAAGCCCTCTGGAAGGAAGTACTAATTTTCAATTTTCAAAAGCGTAAATTAGTAACCTGACGCTAGTTGGTTACAAAAGACCTCATACGTATCATCAATATGCGAAATTTTAGCTAGAAATGAAATGATAAACAATAAAGTTTCATCATTATAATATGAAGAATAGGGAAGGCAACCAGCAAATTAATACATGCCAAAGGTAAGAAGGAATATTTCACAAGATGCAGTCAAATTTTATTTCATTTAATTTAATAAAAATTTCTAATCACTTGCCTTTCGGTTTTGGAGAAGACAAAATCACAATTCTGAAGATGGTTCAAAACCGAACCGAAACGTTAGCAAATGATTAAGAATTTTTTTTAAATTAAATGAAATAAAATTTGTCTGCATTCTTCTTGTGAAATATTCCTTCTTATCTTTGGCATAATAATACAGTTAGAACAATAAATTCAATTACTAAAATAATTCATCCCCCTTAATTCGACCAACAGCATAGAGGATAACGAAATATTACGAATTAAAGGGGGATGATATCATTTGCTGCCCCCTAACAGACTTCTTTTCTCTTTTATAATTAAAGCTTATCTTGTTTCAACTTTCTTTAAGAATTCTTTTTTTTTAAAGATTCTTTGTTTACATCTTGAATTAAAAAACAATGGCCTTTTTTTCAAAACAACACTAGTCTAAAGAACTTTAGTATTTAAATGAACTTCAAAAAGAAAAAAAAAATAAACCTTGTTAATTGTTTAAGCTAGATTGAAAAAAATTCAAAACCTCGGATAAAATAACTTTTAATAATAAACATGAATAACAATTCTTGAAACACAAAAATTCAAACATGGTTAGTATTAAAAAAAAAAAAATATCTCTGTAAAATGAGTAATTAAATTGGAAAGCGGGGAAAAAAAAGGGTCGAAGAACTTCGTGACATGTCGCGTGCTTATTTCCTACTCACTCTAATTTTCTGATGATTTGTAGTGCATTTAGGGAGAGACATTCTTTGAAGCATACACTGCAAGGAAAAGCCGAAAGACTTTTCAAATTTTTAATAAAAAATTTAATTAAAGAAAGTACATGTGCTATTCTACGCTTTATTTATTCGGAATAATAATCCTTAATGAAACGTAGATAAAATGCAACTAAAAAGAATATCTCTGCCAATCAATGTTAATAAATATTTTCAAATATAAATTGTAAAAAACAAAAATATCAAGTGAAATTTAAGATTTTATTAATAATAGATAGAATAGATAGAAGATCTATTAGTTTGAAAGACATCCGTATTACAAGATGCAATATTTATTTACTCAAAAAACAGAAAAAAGTAGGCACCGCCGTGAGTTAAAGTCGATTTGTTCTCATATGACCAAATCAATGAAGATTCAAGTATAAAGTGACCACATATTCATTTAGACCAAGGAGGACAAATCAGCCGAAATCGTAACCGAAAAATCATTTGACCTTTTCTTTTCATATTCAGTAATTACTCACTGCTTCTTCTTAAAATGATATATTTAAAACTTAGAAAAATAAATTATTTTATTTTAAAGAGTATTTAATTATAGGCATACTCAATTTTTACGATTTACAATTTTTTCGTACTTGTTTCGGCAACAGGGGCAGCAGGTAAGGGGAGGTTGCATATGAGGATTAAGGTTAATGGAGGTTATAATGATTTAAATTGGATAAGGAAGATGTAGCAGCCAAGTAAATTAAGACTTTTATTTTATTATTAATCGTCGACGTTTCGGCCGCAAATCACGACTTTCATCAGGTCAGATTATTATGCAGATCGTGATTTGCAACCGAAATGTCGCTGATTAATAATTAAATTTTTATTTAATCTCCTTGGCTAATACGTCTCAATGCCCTTCTAATCGCTATAATGATTTAATTTCGGATTCCGCCATAATAATCTACCGTTTTCATAATCAACATAGAATTTTGTAATTATTATCTTTCGTAAAATTTTTATAAATTTTAAATCTAAAGACGCCAGATTATTATGTCGAACTGGGGACACCACTTATACCAAAATAATTTAATCGGAGAATTAAATTTAAGTACACAAGGTTTTTTGTTTCAATGATATATTAATTTAATATTAACACTTTATGCGCATTTCGATACTTTTTAATATTAAATTAATATATCATTGAAACAAAAACGTTGCGTACTTAAATTTAATTCTCCTATTAAAGCATAATGTTTCAACTAGAGCCAACGGTTACCAGTTTAAAATTAACCAAAATAATTCTAAATTGCGTCTGCTTGTCAGCTAGAAATCAATAAATGTTTTAATATATAAGATCACGTTTGTAAGCAGTGAAGAAAATTCGTACAATATTTATTAATTTAAATATTAATTGCATAAATGAGAGTTATTCAACCGAACAAACTCAAATAGCCGAGTGTTAGCATTGCGGGCGACTTTTTTGAATATTTGAGTAAATAAATATTAATTGTATGTTTAAGATTTTATTATTTAAAAAAAAAAATATGAAGAAATGTATACGACATCAGATTACTTTGAATTAACATTTTGAGGGATCAATATAATTATTTAATAAAACATCATTAGTTTTAAGTAAGTATGAAATATTTATATTACTCACTAATCCTCAAGACTCATGAGTGTGTGGATGGGGAGCTCGAGTTTCCCAAGTTAAGGTTCCACTCTTTTTATGCCAGCCCTTAAAGCTACCGCCCGCGGATCAGGTTGATTCTTCTTCTCTTTCCTTTATTATATTATGGCAGCCCGAAATTCAGAATAATGGTTAGTAGAGAAGATATATTTCAAACTAATATAAGACCTTATGATGTTATATTAAATAATGAAATCGATCTGCTCGAAATTTGACCTGTCATAGATATTCCTCCCACCCCTACTTTCTTCATTGATTTGAGATGTCTTGGTTAAATATATTTTTCTTTAATTAAAAAAATAGATTAAATTCATTTGTCATATACAGAGCTTCTCAGTTTATCTGGAGGTTTAACTGAACCAACAGGACTGTCGAGAGTTTGTAACCATGGATTAAATAGTAAAACGAGAGCTATTTAATCCCAGGCGTAAACTCTCGGCAGTTGTTCCCCAAATCGAAACTTTTTTTTTAAAGAAATAAAAAATAAAAATGAAATTGAAATTCGAGCCCTTTATACAAAAAGAAAGAAATCATGTTTACTCTTTATTATTTTATAAAATAGGGAAAAATAAGTAGATGAAAGACCGTACCTTATGCCAGGGATGTGACTTAATTTGAGGGAATTTAAATTCGGTATAGTTGGGATTCATTTCTCGAATTTGTTCACGAGTTGGTGTTCCAAGAACTTTAATAATTTCAACCAATTGATCTACGCCTGAGTCACCCGGGAAAATTGGTTGGCCGAGGAGAAGTTCTGCAAGAACGCACCCAGCGCTCCATACATCTAAAAAAAAAAACATAAAAAATTTAATGTTTAAATTTTAGTTTAGGAAATTAAAATTTTAAAAAACTAATTAGATTGATTTTGAGGCTGCACAAGAATATATATAACTTACTAAATGAATTTTACTTGTACTATCTGTATCAGCCAAAAGTACCCATTGGCTAGAGATCTGTCAATAAGATTTAAAGTTGTTTTTTCTAGCCGAGGGTGCACAACACGGATACTTTAAATTGATACAGATAGTAATTAGATACATTGATACAGATAGAATTTAGGTATATTCAGATGAAATGAATGAATTTAAATAAAAAATTTTTGTTTTTCAGTAATTTTAACCATGACGACTGGCTTGCGCAAAATTCTCAGTTTCGGTCATCATTTGTGACCATCATCAGGGCTAAAAATTAAGATATATACTTGTAAAGAACATAAGACTTACACTCTGATCTTAAATTACTATCTTTCAAATTGTTACAATGACTCTCTTACTATAAATTAAATAGAATACATTTTTATTAAAAAAAAAAAAAAAAAAAAAAAATTATAATGAAAAGATATTCAATTCACTAAACTTTTCCGAGCATGCCTCCCGAACAGGCCACTATAGATACATGATTTGTAAGACGTTGTCACGTCAAAAAATGAATTTTTGTATTTATTCTATTTAATTTATAGTAAGAGAGTCATTGTAACAATTTGAAAGATAGTAATTTAAGATCAGATTGATTTTACAAGTATGTATCTTAATTTTTAGTCCTGAAGATGGTCACAAATGGTGAACAAAACTGAGAATTTTGCGCAAGTCGTCCGTCATGGTTAAAATTCCTGAAAAATAAAAATTTTTTATTGAAATTCATTCATTTCATCTGAATGTACCTTAATAC
This sequence comes from Euborellia annulipes, assembly GCA_023213315.1. Taxonomy (NCBI): domain Eukaryota; kingdom Metazoa; phylum Arthropoda; class Insecta; order Dermaptera; family Anisolabididae; genus Euborellia; species Euborellia annulipes. The sequence goes on from JAKCPI010027036.1 coordinate 28,194, forward strand.
AAGTAAACTTCAAAATTCATTTGGTAAACTTATTAGAACAATTTAGTTTTAAAACTATTAATAATAATAAAAAAAAATTTACATATTATAATTTTCACTGAAAATTCCCATTTTTTGCAAATTGGCTGGTAGACTAGTATAATAAAGTAAATTAATTAACTTAAAAAATATTAGGTTATTTATTAGATTAAATTTCTTCTACTAAGTGAACAAATACCTATTTTAGTAGTATAGTCGATAGCTCCGAAGATGAGCTCTGGTGCACGATAATAGCGAGAACAAATATACGAGACATTTGGCTCCCCACGAACAAGATGCTTAGCACTTCCAAAATCGCATAGTTTGAGCACCCCTGTCTCAGGATCAAGCAACAAATTTTGAGGTTTGATGTCCCGGTGACAAATTCCTAACGAGTGGATATATGCCAGACTCCGGAACAGCTGGTACATGTATAGCTAAAACAGTAAAGAAAATATTAACATCTCAATAAATAAAAGCAGTTTTTTTTTTTTTTTTTTCAAATAAAATTAGAATTATAAATGAATTTTCTCACAATTGTTTAATTAATAAAGAATTTAATAACTTTGAGGAGAGAATTGTGATTTAAAAAAAAAAAGCATGAAATTAGTTTTCATGCGTGGAGGAAAAGGTGAGATGACTAATGGAGTGATAAATTATACAATGACCTAATAAATTAAATAGGGAAATTTAAAATTGGCTTTATATTTGTAAAATTTTTGATAAAATTATTGCCGGGAAGAAACTATACTTAATTACATCTTATAAAAAATTTGCTTAAAAAGCCAAATAACATATTTATAATTTTTTAAACAATGCTTTGTCTCAAATATTTTTATAGCGCTTTCTATTAATATATTTATTTACTTTTTTTGCCTTTTAAGGTTATTTATCCAATAAAGGAGGTATATAGCTGAATGTTGATATTTAAATTTGATAGAAAGAATGAGCAAAGCAGCCAGTGGCGGATCCAGAGGTGTTTCTCGGGGGGGGGTAATTACCCCCTTTACCCCTTCCCCTTCCCAGTATCCGCCCTTGAAAGCAGCTAGTTTATATTTCACTTTATTGTCAAAACCAGGGCCGATGTTTGGGTAGCAAATGGGCCAGGTAAATGCCTGAAAATAGATTTTTCCTCGCAAAAGTTATATTGGGCATACACAAATGTAAATGGCTCAACAATGTTAATGCCAAAATTTTTATTTTTCTCATACTATGGTCAGAGAGTGAGTGCATTAACATGGTTGAGGCATTTATTAATATAACTTGGCGATATATATTTTCAGACATTAACCTGACCCCATATGCGACCGAAACGTCGGCCGGGACGTGGTTTTGACAATAACTAAGCTGCTTTGCTCATTCTTTGTACGGTACTAAATTTAAATATAGGAGTACATTATTTTAAAATTAAATATCTCGAAAACAAGATCAATAAGAGAGAATGATACAATAGGTTTATTTTAATTTAGTAGTAGTAGTTTCGGGTTGATCGAGCTCGAGCTCGGCCGTTTTTTTTTTTTTTTTTTTTTATCAAAATGGAAAAAACTAAAAAAAAAAGTATACATCAGTAAAGAAAGTACTAGTACGAGGTTTCAAGGATACTTTGTTTTCTATTCCGAAATAGTATATATTTGAAATTTGAAAGAAATAGGGAATTGTAGAAAATTGGAAAAAACTAAAAAAAGTACATCAGTAAAGTACTAGTACCCGAATTTCCCCAAATACGATTCATAGCGTAATTTGTTTTGTTTATCGGAAATAGTATATATATTTAAAATTTGAAAGAAATTATTAAAGCGAATTTCGAGGAAATGGGAAAAAATTAAAAAAGTACCTCAGTAAAGTACTAGTACTCAAGATTTCCCAAAGATGAGACCTAGCGCAATTCCATATTGGTTCCGAAAAGAGTATATATTTAAAATTTGAAAAAAATAGTGTGAGGCGATTTCGAGAACTGATTTGCTTACAAATAAACGTACATTCCTCGTTTAATATTATAAGATATATTTAGAAATTAGTTAAAAAATTTCCATCTTTCTATTGATCTTAGTTTTCCAGTTATTAAATTTTAAAATTAGAATGTCTTCTGGTGAATACCTGTATAAACAGTAAAATATTATTTTATAAATAGCCTCTGGAAAACATTGTTTTATACACACTAGATAATCTTATATTGCTAATGTAATAATTATAAAAACTAATATTCATTCATACCATAACCTTTTTATTTTATGAAGCATATAAATGAATTAGTTCTTTTTTTACCTTATTACATTATAAAGATGATTAAACAATTTTACTCTAATAACATTAATTTCATTGATTAATAAATTCTGTAATTATCTCATAAACAAAGGCAGGATCAGCCAAAAAAAGATTTCATTCGGCCAATCCTGCCCTTTATAAAAAAAACAATCTAAAGAAAATTTTGAAAAAAATTAATTTATGTTTGATACAAATCATACAAATTTAAAACTAGAGCAAGATTTCTACAACTTTACCAAATCAGTCGAGATTTTAAATTAAAAAAAAATATTGAATTTACTAATTTGCACAGTATACAAATTTTAAACAGTAAAATGGAATTTTCCTCAAGTGGTGTTGCTGAAGTTGGTTTATTAGAGAGAAAGAAAAAGCTATATTTTCAGCAAGTGTTTTTAATTCGTTAGTAAGGCAATATTGTAATCATTTCATGAAATGATTAATAATTGCTGATCATATAACATGTCGTTTCCAAGCGTTTTAATTGTAAGGGCCGTAATGTGGTGAATTGAGGTGAAATCCACTGAAGAAGGAGTGCCGATAGGTCTCCGAAATATATGGAAATATTGCCTTACTAACGAATTAAAAACAATTGCTGAAAATATAGCATTTTCTTTCTCTCTAGTAAAATGGAATGTTGGTAGGCCTATGCTTGTTTAAAAGTACAGAAGCTTGTAGAAATTTGTGCAAATTTTTGACTTAATTTAGTTTTTCGTTTATATATCGTAAACTAAGCATATTTTGTCCACCATAGTACCATTACAAAATTGCAGAGCATTAAATTTGCCAAAATTTGGTTGATAAAACGAATTTGGCCCACTATTAACCGAGATATGACCGATCAAAGTTTCTATTTGTTTTACATTTCGAAAAAAAATTGTCTAACTTTGGTCGGATATCTCGGTAAATAGTGGGTCTACAAATTCGTTTTGTCAACCAATCTGCAACTTTGTAATGGTACTATGGTGGATAAAATATGCTTAGTTAACGAAATATAAATCAAAATAAAAACTGAACCAAGTGCTAAAATTTTTAGGTCTTTGCCCCCGCCCCCCTCCTAAGTAAGCACAGGGCCCTCGAGATCAAAAAGAATACACACCCTAGAGTACCCCTAAATAACCTGTAAAAATTTCTACAAGCAAATGGTGGCTCAACACATTATTAAAAATTTTATCTATATGTCCGGTGTTCATATTAGTATTTCAGCTCGTATCTGGCTCCGTTTTAAATATATTGATCTATTCAATACAAGTATTTTTTGTTTATTAATGTACACTTTTAAACGTGGAAGGTAATGTTTGGGACTTATATACGTAGAAATATATATATAAACAATTAAATTAAATTTTTTAACCACGCTTCATCTCAAACAATAAAAATAAATTTTTAATAAAAGAGCTTAAATTTATTGTTTAAAAAAATGACTCTGTTCTTTTCTCTTAATTATTTTACCTGTTTTTGTTTTTAATTCATATCTTGACATTTTTATTTAATTTTTTTTTTTCATTTAAATTTGTTTTCTTTTATTGAAATTAAAATAATTTTGAATCAGAGAGTGACGTTTCACTTATTTATTTGTAACTATTTATTTAAAGAAAATTTTATTTTATCCCCTTTAATAAAAGGGTTTTAATTAAAAAAGAATTGAATATTACCTTAATAAAGCTAATTGGGATAGTTTGCTTTGATTTACTGTAATGCCTCGCGACTTTGTATACAGTTTCAGGAATATATTCCAAAACTAAATTGAGATACACTTCATCTTTCTGAAAATGAAAATAAAAAATAAAATATTAAAATAATAATTTTTATTAATAATATGAATGAATAGAAAAATATTATTTACCTTATCACCGCTAGAATAAAAGAAATATTTTAGTTTAACTATATTACAATGCTCAAGACGACGCATGATTTGTAATTCCCGATTCTGTAAACAAACAAATCCATTTTAGACAATGAAAAACATAAATTGATTTTAAATATGTTAATTTTTAAATTTCATTCACAAAAATGTTAAACATCTAGAAAAATAAGTATAGACAATGGTAATGAGTGTGTCATGTTTGAATTAAATATTAATACAATATCAGAAAAGATTTAGAAATTAAATTCTCTTAAAAATAAAATGTCAAATGATTTTTTTTCTAGATGTTTAAATCTATTGATATAATCTTTAATATATATATATTTAATTATACAATTAGGTCGAGATCTTAAAATCAGCCTTAAAACGAGCAAGAATATATTGCTCTCTTAATCTGCAGAACTCATGAATACTCAGTTGTTATATTTCTAGGGAGATTAACAACTGTTCATTCCAAAAATTCAATTGAATTGACTACCAATCAATTGAAATAAATAGGGACGAAGTCAAAAAAAAAGCTCAGGGGCCCACATCTTGTGGGTACGTGGATGGCGACCACGAGCTGCCCTAGCTGGGACTAGCAGTACTTGTGTTCTTTGCATATCAGTCTCTTCCCTTCTATATTTTCAACAGGCGTCAGGCCGTGTGACGGGCCGGACTGTTCTATTCCTTCCAGATCGCAAAAAAACATGACGATCGACCCCGCACCCGGGAATAAAGGAGAAGAAAGAAGAAGAAGAGGGACTAAGTCTAAATGGCCCCAGATATCGATAAAGAACTTAAAAAAAAAAGTTTCAGAGCAATAATTCAAAAATGTCAAATGAGACAAGTGATATTTGTGGCGAATTTTCGAAGGAGGTTCTGTTTGACCTTTTTTTTAAACGACTTGAATAATGCCTCAGTTTTTTATTTATTACTGTTGAATGAAACCTTATTATCTTTAATTTCAGGAGTGGCTGAATGTATAATGAGTAGTGAGGATATTCAAGGCAGCCAAAAGCAATAGAGAAAAATATATATATCTTTAGCTTTATTTCATACGTTTGTCGACGTTTCGGCTAATATTCTGGCCTTCAACAGGACAAAATGCTGTTTGCCTTGAGCTCTTGGCAACTCCTGACAATGCGTTTGAGCGAACATTCGTCGAATGTTATGAAATATATTTTTCTTTATTGCTTTTGGCTGCCTTGAATATCCTCACTACCCCTTATTATCTTATTTATATTTATAATCTAACGCAGCCACCTGGGAGAGATGTTTAATAAAAAATGTATAGGTTATAAATGTATAACTTACACTTTCGATCCGTTCAAAATATTTTATATCAGGAGTTTGTCTTAGAATGAAATATGTTGTAGAGATTGTAATTTTAGGGTTTAAAAAAATTTTCAAGTGAGAATAAAATCAAATAATACAATATTATATTCTGTAGAACATTTACGTTCATAGGCATTTTGGGGAATGAGTAACAAAGAATACATAAACTTATATACTCTAGGCAGTGAGTATAAAGAATGAAATTAAAAAAAAAAAAAAAAATGGAGACAAGATTTGGCATTTGGTGCTTTATTTTCTGTCATTCTTTAATTTTGTGCTATATTTTTTATTAAACATCTCTGAGCAAAAAATCTTTGTAATAACCTCGACCTGTTTGTATAAATTTAATAATAAATTTTGCTAAAGAAAAAAAAAAAGTAATAATACAAATAGAATTTCATTGAGAATTTTTGAAATAAATTGTTCTTACCGGATTATATTAGGTATCAAAAATTATTTAAAAAAACTTTCATTTAAAAACTTAATAAATATCAAAAGTTAAAAATTTCCATTCTTGTTTATTTTTTTAAAAATATTATAATACTCACAGGCTCCTAAAAGATGATTAAATGTATATTATCAAGACCAAAATTAACTGTAACAACTATTCTTCTGCTTGATTCCCTAACATATTATGGTTATTGGGCACATTCTTGTGTCAAATCACCACAGAAAGTAGATTTAAACAGAATAAGTAGATGTGTCAGTTAGTTTTGTGCTTGATAATACACATCCACACACACAGATAAATTTATTGTAATAAATATAAGCTTTGTTCTAAAATCCGTTTGAAACTCTCAATAAGCATCTGATGGTTTCAAAACCGTTTTTTGAACAAAGCTATATATAAAGATAATATAAAGTATTAATTAAAATCGAAATAAATTTAAATTTATAATTTTATTTTAGATCTGATTGCAGGCGGATTTAAGGAGGGGTCCCCGATCAAAGAAGTTATAAGGAAAAATTATAGACAATTACACTGAAGACATGTTGGGCTCATTAAAAAAAAAGGTCAAACAAAAACTTGGGGCCACCAAATAGATAAGCGATTGGGGGCCCCTCATTTCTTAAATCCACCATTATTGCATAATGTATTAGAATTATTTTTGGAAAGAGTTTTTAATAAAATAGCACTTCTTCTATTGATTATTAAAATAAGATGCTTTTTATCGGAAATTTAATAAAAATTGAATTTTTTATCTAAATATATCTCATTCCAGAAATTATATACTAAAAGGAAGTAATACTACGTTTACATGTGTAAATTTCTTACCAACTCTAACCTAATCGTTTCAGTTGAGTAATATCCAGTAAGGAGGAACATAGAATAAGTGATTCAGAGGAACCAGCGTGTGAAACGCCATTGGCATAATATAATTTAGTAATTTAATAAATATATACAAAAAAAAACCCTAAATGGCCTAAGCAATCAAGAGGAAAAAAATAAAAAATAAATCTGGTGTGACGGATCGCTTATCACACAACGCTCTCTCATATTCAGTAATCGAAAGTTGAGTTATTTGCTTGTCAGGCCAGATGTTTTGTGTCGGCATATATTTAGTTTACTGCAGTACGGATATTTTATTTTATTTCTCTTTTCGGCTATTGAGGCTATTTAGGGGTTTATACAGTATTTTACTAATAAGGCGAAGACTACAGGGGGTCGTCGCTGAATTTGTTCAGGAAAACATATTCAGACAGATTATTTTGCGGGCCCAATTTTTACTTTTCCCATATATATATATACCCAAAATTGTTTGAAGCACACTTTACTCTTGTACTTAATATGAAAGATAGGAGAATGGTTGCCATGTTAACAAAATATAAATATTTTCCCATGTTTATACATAAATTTTACATCTTGAATTCTAATATATCGGTGGAATACTAACTATATGTCGACACAAAAAATCTGATGCGACCAGTCCTTCCAGATTTTTTGGACTTATAACGTATATATCAGTCAAAATCTTGACATTGAATTTTTAATACTTTAATTCTTTAATACTTTCTTCCGCTATATATGCGATAGAATTTTTAGGTACAAAAACCAACTTATTACTATAAAATTAAAAATAAACTAGGTTTATCTTTCTAAAAAAATATAATTTTGATAGAGCCCGTTTTGATTTTGTTAAAATATATTAAAATTAATTTATTTAGAGAATATAATAAAGAGAGGAAGAGAACGATGAATAAGATTATTTGGCATTGGCCATGAATGAAAATGAAGACCACCCAGTAATGACGAGTCAAAATGATAAAACTTGATAGAGTTTCTTAAATAGGGAGGGAAGGAAGAGAAAACGCCCTCAAGACACACGCCTCGCCCCAAAAAAAATTCCATTATCAGAGTTCTAAAATTTAATTTTTATGGGTTCTCACTGTAAATGGAGAGAGAATCTATAGAAAGAGAGAAATAAAACAATCAATATTGTGATAATTAGTTGCTATCTTATTGATATTCTAAAAACAACGGAAAAATTTTTGAAAATGAAACAATAAAATTTCCATCTGACCCAACTCACTAGAGAATCGTAGAAAAATAGCTTCTACTGTAGAAGGTGTAAAAAAATGTCGATTCTCAATAATGAAAACCAAACAAATGATTGTATGTTAACAAAAAAATCTGGTGTAAAGCAAACAACGTTCTCTTATATTTGGTAATCGAAAGTTTTGTGATATGATACCACCCGGATTTTTTTCTGTTACAGATAGTATGGATTAGATTTAGGCGCGGTCTCCTCGCTTTCGAGGGTCCAGGCATTTAGGCCACCAATATGGGCCCCTTGTGCCTGTGGGGTGAGATCTTTTCCCACTTTCCTACCCTATGAGAAGACTTCGGCAAATGTTAGAATTATTTGCGGCAAGCTGGATTCGAACCCGAGTCGGACTCCGGAATCCACAGCTTGGCCGGCTAAGCCACTTGCCTCCTATTTCTACCTTTCTTAATAAGTGCAAGAAACCAAAAGGTGCTTTAAATAATTTTGAGGACCAAGTAGGAATATACATTTTAAAGAGCTTCTAAAGAAATAATTGATATGAATTTTAGTAAAAATATTTTGAGAAAATCGAAAAAAATCAAAGGCTTTGTGTTGTAGACCAGGGTAGTACCTAACTTAAATTGCAACTTCATAGTTCTTTCCTTTATTGAGATATTTTGATCACACAGAGACAGACAACAAGGACCCATTTTTTTAAAATCAGGAATCCTCAAAACGTGTATTTCAATCATTGTATTGACTCTCTTATAGATAGTAAAAATTTCACAAAAAAATCAGGTTTATATAGCATAGAAATCGTCAATGTTCCTCCATTACTTTGACTCACAAATTATGACACAATTGATAGTATAAATTAAAAGGTAAAAATAATTCAAACTACTCAGACTTTAATTAATAAAAATGTTTTGAATAATTGTAGAGGTTATATAAACAAAGAGTATATAACAATTTTTAATAATAGAGTTAGTAAGCTTAAAATTTAAATTTTATAAGTTAAAAATAAAATTAAAAGTTGAAAATGATATAAATTGAAATACCTTAAATCGCTTATCCTGCAGAACCTTTTTAATAGCGACCATTTCGCCCGTGTCACACAACTTTGCCTGATAGACGACGCCGAAGCTGCCATTACCGATGATTTTGGTTACGGTATATGACACTTCCTGAGGTCGGTCGGGGCCCTGGCCTGGCGTCGCCACCACCGTCGTCACCTTGTTACCATCCTTGCCTGTAAAATTAAAAATTTATCAGTTAGTATAAGGACTTTAAAAAAATCATCTTGATTGATTAAAAAAACATCACAAGGCTAATTTTTTGTGATTATACAATTCATAGGAAAAAAAGGTGTAATTGTATTTTTTAATACCGAGTGCTTTTACGTAGGAACTTATCTAAGCAACTTTATAATAGGAGTTTTAATTGAGCTTTTCCTCTTGGATACTTGGACACTAATTTTTCTTAAAAAAAAAAAACTTTGTAAAATTTTAAACAAATGGCTTTCAATTATAGTCAAGTAGTATAAAAAGTTTTAAATTCAAATTGAAACTATTTCATATTCAGCGTGTCCTGGACTATAGTGAGGCAACTGTAGGTAGCATTGTTACCTATTTCGAAGATTTTTACAGCTTTCAAAAAGAGTTTTCGAGTTTTAAAATCAGAGACTACCCGCCTATATGCAGAAACAAAAATGAAAATAAACTAAATTGAAAAAAAAAAAAATATATATATATACCAAGTTTATGCATTCAAATCTCCACTTATTTAATAAAGTATCGAAATATCAAAGAGACGAAATAGCTAACAATAGGAAAACAAAGTATCTTTACCCCGAATTTGTTTAAAATTGGTAACAATATGAATAATTTATTACCGAAATGGTCATTTAGGCTGCCTACCTTGCATTCAGGAAACATTAATTTATGATATAATAATATATTTATGAGCATAGCCTTCAAATTCAAATAACGTCATTTTTACGATTTCTTCCTACTCTATGAGTCGGTCGGCAAAAATGAAGGGATCAAGTTATCTATATGCTTTGATGAAATTCAAGTCAGGCAGGCAGGCTGAGTCACCAATTGGAATCAATGAGGAAATCTTGAAATCAATGAAAATACTTTTCATGAAATAAATATAATTTGCAATTATATCAAACAAAAAAAGAAAAATAATTTTCCTTCATTGAAATTTGTGCTTGAACCTTATTACTTTTTTAATAATAATTTGGCGCTCTATGCAATTGTTCTTGATGCACAAAAGTCCGTGCACATGTACATTTCTCGAAAAGACTCTCACGTTGTTTTAAACACTCGCACTGTATGTGCACTGATTTTTATGCATCAATAACAAATACAACTTTGTGCTTAAAATAAATATAAGCCTATAAGGATTGAGGATGGTCGAATAAATTTTGTCCGAAATGTTTCTTCCAACATTTGGCATATTAAAGGCTTTCTCTTCTTTGCTACTCCTGTACTTGCAATTTTCCAACTTGTATCATCAACAGCAACTTCTCTCCGGAATGAAATTCAAACAATTTTTGAATCACCAAGTTTTGTGAGTTATATTGAGTGGATGGCTCAGGCTGCGAGCCTCTTGGGAGGTGAACCCAAGATCGGGTGTGGAGGGAGAAGTGAGGGTCAGTGAGCCAATGTCCTGGGTTCGGCTCCTGGCCTGATCCCATCCGTCAATATTACTCACAAAATTTATTGATTAAATCAGATTACAACCATAGGTCGTAAATTTAATTGACTTGTTCAAGTCTGCTTTCGGGTTCATATTGAGATTATTATATATTTTTGGGAGAAGACGAGAACCGCTTTTTATGCTAATTTGTTTACGCTAATTGGGACACAAAAAAGTTGACCTTATTTGAAGAAAATCGAATTACGGATTTTTAGACCTTTTTCTATTATTTTACTTATATTTTAGAGCTTGGGACCAATCCTTTTTCTACCGAGTTGCTAAGAATCTTTTGGAATCTCAATATATTGTAATAATTTGGATACAGAAAACCAAATGATTTTGAAATCTGGGCTCTAAGTTTGTACCCTTTAATATTTCCAAAATACTATGCCTTTCAAAAGAAAATGGTTTGTAACATTTTACTGTTTCGTCAATTATGAAATTTATTATTTTTTGTACTTATGCTAATTATTCATTAAGAAGAAGAAGATAGTGATTATCAATTTACTTGTGAGGTGGTAGAGAATATAAAGGAAAAAGATAATTAAATCAAATAAGAAAATTTTTTATCTTTATACGATGATGTATGTTTTATTTTCTAATTTTAAATATCAAGATAGTGATAAACCTATTTATTTAATCAACGAGATTAAAAGAAAAATTGAAACCTGTAGAGGGTGATGATAATAGTTGATCCTCTTCAAAAAAATAAGGAGAATCATAAATTTGGGAAGGATGTTTGAAGGGCATTTCCAAATCTTCCTCATATTCTAAATGAGCTTGAAATTTCGGCATGATTTATATATAAAAAGGTTCATGTTTCCGTAGTGATTTGGTTGCGATTATTGGTTAAGTTATTAGAGCGTGTGAAAATTTGGTCCCGGATATATGCATACATGTTTGGATATATAAGATATTTTTTTCTAAGTCATCAAGGTCATCAACAGTGTTTGGTTGGACGATGAAAAAGCCTTCTCCAACTACTATGGCGTCATTGATGTCATTAAAAGAACCAAGATTTTCTATAAATATGAATAATTCTGAATAAATTAAAATTAGTTCACGGGCTCAAATGAGTACGTCAAGTGAAGGTAAGTGAAGCACAGAGAAATAGGTCGACAACTCAATAAATTGGGGTCACCTATGAAAACACAAATTAAGGAGTAATAATTTTGTTTAAAAATTAATTTTAGAAATAATGTTGGAAAACAAACCAACTTTTGCCTGGAGACGGCCAACAAGAACGCCAAAAGACAGCCAGGAGGGAACGAAAAGTCCTATTTGGTTTACGTCTAATCGGAGGATGATATTGCGATGGTGAGGTCCACAAATTCTTTTGGTAATTGACAGCTGATGTCATGACTTGACTAACAAAAAAAAAAAAAAGCGTTGGAGACGCTCCGCGCCTCAGCAACGCACAATGCAAACTGATGATGATGATGATGTTGCTGGAGATGGTGCTCTGGACGACTTAGGCGGGGCCCCCTATCCAAGGAGAGAGGGGGGGAAGCAAACTTAGACAAAGGGGGCCGGGGACCCTGTTGACCAACTGCAAATTTATATAATAATAACGAGCAACTCTACATATAATATTGATTAAGAAGCCATTGTGGATATACACGTGACTGATAAAAGATATCTCGAGCAGCCAATAGGAATCCTCGAATTATAAATAAAATTTGCTGTTTTTCTTAAAATAACATTTAAATCTAAAAGCCTTTTTTATCTCGTTTAAATAAGCATGACGATAATTTTAAGTTATAGTTTTCGAAGGGGTGGGGGGGAAAAATAAAGTTTGCTAGTT